>CM019178.2:60222966-60426924 GCA_009739505.2 Apolygus lucorum | reverse complement strand
TATATTAAATATATAAGTCTTACAAATTTTGTAAAAGTTATTTTGTAAAAAGTCTAAAAATGTTGTAGATATTCCAGTCAATGAACATGAATTGACAAGATTTTCACAGTAATGAGACAATGACTAGTATTTCATTTAGCAGATAATTATCAAAATCTACCATCAGAATAGGCTTTTCAGTTGAGTAAAAGGAATAAAATCACTTCACTTCTGACTTACCTACTTCTTAGTTTTGGAAAATGACTACGCCGATTTTTTTCATTGAGAAAACATTAACAATTATTTTGGGTAAGTACTCTGCGAGAACTTCCTTTCTTCTTTCTTCCTACAAAGGCAAAACCGATTTGTTCACGAAAATAGCTTTGTTCGAAATAAAATACAAAACAGCAATGCACATATGCATAGCTTCATCCTAGCAGCATAGCACATTTGCAGTTCAAACTTATTTATCTTATTTTCTTAACTAATGCCGATGATTTATGATTTTCTTTTTGTTAGAAATCAAGATTGAATCTTCATTAAGCATTACTAAAAGGAAAAAACCGCTATATACTTCTAATTATTGCAATAAACTCAATAAACTTGCCTCGCTTCCTGGCATATACGATTTTTTCCATGCTTTCTGTGCAGATGTGCCTTGCTGTTGGGTGGTTTTAGATATGCTATGCTGACTAATTCGCAAATACTAGCGCTACGAGCGGTCAGATTGAAAAACTGTTAGCGCCAATCGCTCGGGCGTGAAATTTTGAATAAGAAACCGTTCTTAACTCGATTTCGCCAAAATGTCAGATGTGCCATGCTGGGCCTCGAACGACGATATTCTTCCCAGATTATTAGAATCTGGAATTAGATCCTGTAATAAAAATGTACAGCAGGATGGGGTTCGTAGTACCAATTTACGTATTTACTACCTTTGTGGGGGTAGCACATTGCTTCCCAACATCAATAAAATATTGTTTCCACATTCTTCGAATCTGGAATTAGATCCTGTAATACAAATGTACGAGCAGGATGGGGGTTTGTAGTATCAATTTACGTATTTTACTACCTTTGTGGGCGTAGCACATAGCTTCCTAACATCAATAAAATATTGTTTCCATATTATTCGAATTTGGAATTAGATCCTGTAATAAGAATGTACGAGCATGATGGGATTCGTAGTACCAATTTACGAATTTTACTAGTACACACATGCGGGGAGTGCAATGATTTTTCCAATTTTTCTCGTCCATTCTTCAACAGTTCTGCCAAAATCCCATCTTCTCCAGGTCAATGAATTGGCTGGTGGTGGGGAAAAACCAGGTAAGTACAAAAAATAGAATTTTACAGGAGAGCATTTTTTTTTTCAAATTTTATTCTCAATACCGAATAATCTTCCTAACCGAATAATCACTAACGCCCCAGCCAATAGTAAGCATGGTTTCTTCACTTCTAAGGGATGAAAAATAAGGGTTGACATTTGAAAACGCCCTAGCTCAAAAAAATCGATATAAAGGTATTGTTTTTCCATCAATTTAAGATAGCATAGAATTTTTAAAATTTTAGAGACCATGCGGAGCTCTGCAGCACAAACCGTTAGCTCCCTACGAGACCTTAAGGTTTTTCCTTCGATAAAACAAATCACGAGTGTGAATCACCAAAGAGGTCTAATCGCGTTCAAATAATATTTATTAATATTATTATGATTATTTAATATTTAATTTAATTTAATTTAATTTAATAATTAATACTATTATCAAATAATATTATTATCTGACCAAAATGCGATCGCTGTTCGTTTCTTCGAGTTGTATTCAGTTTTGCTTCCGTAGCAACCAGTAATCAAATTTCCATACGAAGGACCCTATTTTTCGAATCGAATGCAAAGCGTTTATTTCTTCCAAAAAATTGATTTTGAAGGTGTGAAGGTAATTATGTAGCAGGTAAAAAGAGTTACAATGGTAAAATTGTGATCTTTTCAGACGAATGATCTATACAGAAAAATAATAAAAGAAAGGTGTTACTTTATACTCACTACCATATCTACGAATGGAGGTCTTCTTCAAAAAATCCACTTTCTAGCCGTCAAAATCATTTGTAAGTATCACTAACGGATTCAGCGTGAAAAATTACACAGGAATTGATACCAAACTCGTCATGTCATCCTAACATGGACGGTGGCCAGTGAACGAAATTT
This sequence comes from Apolygus lucorum, assembly GCA_009739505.2. Lineage (NCBI taxonomy): Eukaryota > Metazoa > Arthropoda > Insecta > Hemiptera > Miridae > Apolygus > Apolygus lucorum. The sequence continues at coordinate 60,424,748 of CM019178.2, read as the reverse complement.
GTGATTCCCGCCCAACTTGAATTTTCCGCGCTATAGATCAACCTCCTACGAACGGGGATCGTTAAACTTCTACCTCTGAGGTTTGCGCTTCTCTCATTATCAGATCTTTACTCGTCTGGCTCCCACATTATTTTCAATCCCCGAGTTTTTCGCCTTTTCTTGGTTAATTATTTTCAATAACAAACCTTTGGAAACGACCAAGAAAAAAAATTAACCCCCCTCAAAATTTGTTGGTTTACGTTTCAAGGTACGTGAAATTCAAAAATCGAATAAAAATTAGGCCGTTCGTCCGCCGTACTCGGCTCTTTCGTCACCCAGCATTGACCGATTTTGATGAAATTTGGTATAGGGGCCTTTTAGGGTCTAGTTGTGCGCCGAAGATTTTGGTTGCTGTAGGTCACTTCTAAGGGTTGAAATTTTGAAAACGCTCTATCTCAAAGAAGTTTTTTAGAAAGGTATTGTTTTTCCATCAATTTAAGATTTTTGGTAGGTTTCTGACTAGTCCTGTGTACTTAAATGGAGGTGGAGAAAATGGCCAAGCTAGTCTTCAGTATTGTTGTATCATTGTTAGCACGACGTTACGTCCTGGAACAGCACCCTATTCATGTGACTGATATAATTTTTTCTTATGGTAGAGTTCAGATGTTTGTAACGCAGAGAAACACATTGACTTATTTTTAAATAAGTTCTAAGAAAAATATTCTTTAAAAAATTCCAAGAAAAAAGTTTTTTTTTCACTCGTCTGCAGGGATCACAACTTTGCCATTTTCACTATTTTTTTTTTAATTTGTTACTCACCAACCATAGGTACTTGCTAGGTAGCAAGTACCTATGGTTGGTAAGTAACAAAAGTAGGTAGGTACCTACTACATAATTACCTTCACACCTTCTCAATCAAGTTTATTCGGAAGAAATAAACTCTTCACACTCGATTCGAAAAATAGAGTTCCTTACAGGAGTTTCTTTTATAAAACGAAGGAAACCCTTCAAGTTCTCGTAGGGAGCGAACGGTTTGTCCTACAAAGCTCCGCGTGGTCTCTAATATTTCTAAAAATTCAATACTATCTTCAATTGGTGAAAAAACAATACCTTTGTTTCGAGAGTTCCCGAGCTAGCGTACTTTTGAAAATGTCAACCCTTAACTTTTACTCCTTAAAAGTAACTGATATCAATGAAAAACTTCGAGACACAATTAGACCCCCAATGGAGCCCACATACCAAATTTCAACCAAATCAGTCCATGGTTGGTAAGAAAAGTGCCGCGTATGGCGGACGGACGGAAAATTGTTTATTCGATTTTCGGTTTCTACGTTACCTTGAAACGTTAAACATCAAATTTTGAGGAGGGTTGAAATTTTTTCTGTTTGTCGATTCCAATGATTCATTATTGAAAATAATAAATCAAAAAATGCCGCGGATGGTCGGTTTTTTTAAGTTCGATTTTCGGATTCTACGTACTTTGAAACGTAAACCAACCATCGTTACTACCTACCTACTACTTAACTACACGATCAATCACAATAACAATCAAGTTTATTTAGAATACATAAAAGCTTCACACTCGATTCGAAGAAATAGGGAACTTGATTTCGGAAATTTACGTTGCTAGGACGCTTTTATCCCGAAATTAAATATTGTTGAATATTTTTCAACTTCAAATATTATAAAGCTAAGATTTTTGCGCGGTTTTTGGTGTTGAGGTAGGTTCGTGAAAAACCATTCAGAAGTAAAAAATTAGCAACCAAATGAAAAAGCTTCTTACTAAAACACAAACGGTGGATACCGCTTTCGTACAAGTACTCAACCACGAGAGACATATTATGCCTTATGTTTAATAAATTGAGAGCTTTCCAATGAGTGGTGAACGATTTTTGTGGGGTGGAAAATGAGGAAGTTAGTTTTCCCTAGGAACGATTGGTTGTACGTGAAAATCATCAGAAATTGAGGACGCTGAGACGGCGTTCCAGGTGTTTTAGTTCGATGGCAGCTGGAGTGGGCGAACCGGGGATTGCAACCTGGACGCCACTTCCACCGCTTCGTGTAAAGTTTAACTTTTGCAAATCATATACGAAACGTGCGCAGCGTCCTAGCGGAAATTGCGTGCACTAAATCTATACGTTTGCTGAAGAAAACCGTCAAAATGACGTCCTCCTAAAAAAGGGGGAGACGCCTCAATGAATCATTCTGTAAAGATGAGCCTGTTGTGTAAAATGACGTCCGTATACGGACGCCACTTTGCACCGGACGCCACTTTGAATGTAACTTTCTGTAGGGCGGACGCCAGATGCACGCAATATGCATATATATATATATATATTATATATATATATATATATATAGATATATATATCTATCTATGTTATTTTCTATATTCTCTATAAGAGATATACTTATCTTTTATCTATTATCTATATATATAAATATCTCTATCTAGATTCTCTAATCTAGAAGATCTCATATATATCTCTCTCTCTCTCTCTCTCTCCTCTCTCTCTCTATCTCTCTCTCATTCGTCCTCTCTCTTCTCTCTATCTCTTCTCTCTCTCTTTCTTATTCTCTCTTTAATGAATACGTGGTATATTTGTTGTAACCAGAAATGCAGTAGCCGTGTGGGTACTCTATGAGTTCGTAGAGACGACTAGAACATGAATATGGACTCCTAAGATCTTCAAAGCATACCCAACAATAATTTGCAGCGTGTTATTAGCGAATTTTCAAGGAAAATGAAGCTATTGCAATGGCCTCAAAATTTTTAGAATCGACTTTTTCGAAAAATTTCCACACTGAAATCCGTTTTGGAACATTCTGAAACGATCCCTGAAGTTTTTCCAAAAATCATATGTATATATATATGTGTCATTCCGGACGATAACTTGAGTAATTGTTTAAAAAATTCTTTTTAGTTTTTGCCAAAATGTTTGTAACAACAAACCATAGGTCAAGTTCGTTAACCAGCAATTTTGGACAATCCAAAGTGGTCCAAAATTCAAAAAAACTCCAAAAAAATGGGTTTTTCCCGTTTTTTGAGGTTTTTACATTGAAAATCATGGTAATTTATGGTATATTCGGATTCAGCACAAAATTTCTGATATGAATGCTTTTTTCAAAAATGAAAATTGTCCAAAATTAAGAAAAGTTTGTAGCTATATATATATATAATGAATACGTGCGTATATTTGTTGTAACCAGAAATGCAGTAGCCGTGTGGGTACTCTATAAGTTCATGTGGGGAAAAAAAAAAAAAAAAAAGAGTCCTCGTTCAAATATTCAATCGACAACGGCCACCGATAGAGACGTTTAAAACCGAGTGTATTATTGAAAATCGCACGATTTTTTCGTACATATCGCGAATATATTTAAATGTTATTAAATTAATTACTTAGATGCAGCAGGTAACGCACCAAGGAGAAAAATATGTGATAAACAAGGTGACTTGTTGTGATGAGGTTGGGAACAAGTGATCATGAACGCGATCTGTCGCACTCATCTTTAACTACGTCCAGGAGCTTCCCCAATCAGAACGCTTCTCGGGCTCCCAGATTCAGCTTTCAGCCCAGTGATTTCACGTCTTCCGGGACGTCGATTATTGGTGTAAAAGCATGTAAAAAAAAATATATACATATATATAAACCAAGAATCGAAAAAAAAACTTTCTACAACAAATTGCAACACCATTGGTCCTCTTCTTAACCACACCTTAAACTGAATGATTTCTTTGAAAATTCGCTCATTAATTCATGCTGCATGAATGGACTTTTTTTCTATGGGAAGCGTCAATGATACGAGGTTCCTTTTAATCGCAATCGATGCAACCAAGTATGGAGACCCAGAAAAAAAAAAAAAAAAAGTGAAAATGGCCGAAAATGTCACAAAGCCCCTTTAAAAAACGGGTTCATTTAGACTGGGCTATAAGGAAGAAATTAGGAGGCGAGGGATTGTAATAGGCCCTAGATACACACAGACCGACTCAACAACTCACATAACGTAAAAAGTCGTTGAAAATGTTGATTTTGGAGGACATTTTTTAAATCCTTGAAAGGGGAAAACAATGCTTCCGCTATCTTGGTGGTCTCGGTGCTCATAAGTAGTATTTATATTATTGTAGAATTTATGTTTATTGCACTTCACTTGGTGCAATAAATAATTTTCAAAGAAAAACAAATTTACTGTAAGATGAGAAAAGCTGCTCACTTAATTTGGTAGATCTTGCTACACAAAATTAAACGGAGGGAGGAAACTTCGTGAGATGATGCGAACTTTGTTTCTGTGTTGCTACAATTTCCTTGGAGAATCATTACGGATTAACCGTGAAGGACGAGGTGCTAATTTATAGGAGCGTGTCAGCCCTCCTCAGACCTTCGTTTGGGAATATCCCCTCGTAAATTGAAAGAGCCTTAGAAACTTGGACAACAGCGGGGAGAGACATCAAAAACGTCAGGTCCCCGCCAACTTTGCCGCCGAGGAAGTGTCAACTCGGGAGACCAACTCGGGAGAAGAAACTTGTGAGCAAACCAGCTCAATCTACTCGAGGCTATTCAACTTGGGTAGAAATTTCCGTGCCGGAGCGGGTTGGCGTGACACAGTTAAAAGGGGGGATCGCGTGCGCCAGGTGATTCCTGGGCAGACGAACTGCTGCTGGTGCGGGGTCGGATTTCCACAGAAACACCGCCGTTCCAAGGAGAAATGAGATGCAGCGAGACTGGAAAGGCAACGTTAATCAGCATGGCTTGCTTAGCAATTCTTCAAAATCTATCACTGCAGAGTGGCACCTGAATATAAGTACCTACTTGTCAGGGTACAGGTCGTACATTATGAAATCTACAAGGTTTTGCTTCCTCACTATCGGTTTGTAATCGTGCAGAAAATCAAAGACGTCCGCGGAGTGGGTGTAACACATAGCACCGCGGTAGAAAAGCTCCTAGGCAGGTCATGTGTATTTAACCTCGATTTATTTCACAATCAACTCTCATTATTTAACCATGCTTCACTATTCGGAGCTCTGGATGGTCTCATTTGTTTCTAAAACTTGAACACTATCCTTAATTATTGAAAAAGTCAGTAATTACTAATTCACTAATTATATAATTTATTAATTCGGTATCCTCATAGGAAGCGCGCGGTTGATCCCACAAAACTCTGGTTGGTGTCCAAAAAGTCTTCAAAATCATCAATTTCTCAAATTAATGAAAAAAACAATACTTGTACCTACATTGGAATATTTCAAGCTAAGGCGTTTTGAAAATGCTCTCCCCTGTTTTTCACCCCTTAGAGGAGACTGACACTAACCATATTCGGTAAAAATAACCAATTTTACGGTAATTACCATGTTTTTAATCTGAGGAAGCTATAAGGCCCATTTAACTAGGCAAAAACTTTTGGGTTCGATTAAAGAACCATCAAAATTGGCCATCAGCGACTATTTCTGAAGAATTGCATCACCAGGAATACATTTTCGTTCGTGGATTTCATAAGTCTTCTCACTGATTTTGCTTCCGAGTCTACCAAGGTAGCGGAAGCTTTGTTTTCACTTTTCAAGGATGAAAAAAAAAAGTTTTCCAAAATCAAAATTTTCACTCGCGTTTTGCGTTTTAGACCTTTCTGAACAATTTTGGTTCCGTGTCTGTGTGTCTGTGTGTCTGTCTGTCTGTGTGTCTGTCCGTCTGTCATGATTTCCTTGTAACGCGCATAACTATACGAAGTTATTGTCCGATTTCAATGAAATTTTCAGGGATTGTGCGGGTTGGTGTGTAGACGGTCCCCTATGAAAATCATCATCCCCGGACTGATAGAAGCGACTGCGCATGCGCAAACGTGAATTCCTTGTAACGGCCATAACTTCTACATTTTCTATCCGATTTCAATGAAAATTTCAGAGATGTTACAGATTAGTATATAGATGGTCCCTTATGAAAATCATCATCCCCGGACTGATAGAAGTGACTGCGCATGCGCAAACGCGAATTTCCTTGAAACGGCCATAACTTCTACATTTTCCATCCGATTTCAATGAAATTCTCAGGGATTATGCGGATTAGATTGTAAATGGTCCCCTATGAAAATCATCACCCCCGGACTTATAGTAGCCGATGCGCATGCGCGAACGTAAAATCCGTGTAACAGCCGTGCGTACGTCACAACCTCAAATTCTACACTACCTACTGTCTGGCGCCCGTAGCACATGATCAGTGAGTCAGTTTGACAAGTGTGAGGTCACGGGTACGAATCCCAGCCGTGTCTAGATATTTTTGGATTTTTTGAGTAGTGACTCTTTTACATTTTTCATCCGAATTTGATGAAATTTTCTAGGATTATCCAGAGTTGCGTGTAGATGGTCCCCTATTAGGGTAGTGAAAGGTACTAAGAGATTGGTGTTTTGAGATTAACTACTATGCATCGGATCATCTATATAATCGGGTTATGGATACGAGGAAGCTATGTGCCACACCCACTTGGCAGACGTTTTTCAATTGGAAAGAGAAAGAGAAATGTTTCCCCCGCTTCCCTCACTGCCATATTCTACGCTTCTGCGTTAAAGTGGAAAATACTTCTATAACTGATTTGTGACAAATTCATATGACATGAATATGTTTAATACTCGAGTTTAAATCGAGTTAAATTTGCAATTATATAGAACAAGATCAAAGATTTTTAGATAGATGTAAATGTAAAAAATTGGCCCTAACACAAAAAATTATAAAACATTGACAACTTTCAGTTTTTTCTTTTGTTCGTTGTCCTAATTGAATCTTATGAGGGTTTTACTTCAATGGGCCTAAAAGTTGGTCCAAAAGCTCAGCTCTCCAACGGTACAGTCAGTTTTTATTTTATAGAGAAAACTTGAGAACATTGAGTTTTTAGGTGAAAAGACGTGTATTTTTAGGCATATTTCAAGTGGTTTTTTTTTTCGGAAAAAAAATTGATTTTTTTGTAGACAGCAGTATGTTTTTCACCCTTTAGGAGGTTCTAGGCAAGTGGAGAAGTACCTACCTATGAGAACTGATTCACAATTTTGTAAAAATGCACCTCCATTTCCTTCTCACCCTCAGCCTCTTCATCTTGAAGGTAATAAGAGGACGAGAGAAAAGGGAAACTCCACCTGTCTCGCATCTGCCGTTTATTCTCTTCGACGATTCACTTTGCTCGCCGACCCAGCTTTTCTGCTTCCTTTGCTCCGAATTCTATTTCAATTTTTCACACTTCGGAAGATCACGCCTTTCTTCTATAGAGTAGCTTAAATGGAGGCCACGTAGGTGCGAACCCACAAAATAGCTCCAAGTTTCCAACAACTCATTGGGTAGTTTGCGAAGGTAGTGTGCTGATAAAGAGACCACAGAAAGGTCTCAAACATTTTCGCACTTTACAAACAATAGTAATTTTCAAATCGCTCCAAATTTATCAAAAACTCCATGCCGCTATATGTTAAACAACGTGACCGAAATATAGTGGGTTGGAATTTTGAAGAAAAAAAGTAATGGACAAGGAAGTAAGTTCAACTCTTCAGATTCATCGTTCCTGTAGTCTACCAGAAACGTCCCTTTTCCCCTGAACATAAAAGCAAGTTTCCAAGTTGTGAAATATGTTGTTGGAAGGATTCAGGTAAACTAAACCGGTAATGTGAAGGGATTGGTTTCAATTCCAACGAATTCCACATTAGTTATTCCACATTAGCCATAATCCAAGCTTGCAATTCCGCTTGTTTACTTCCTCGTATCAAGTGAACATGATATCAACTCCACCGGGAACCGAGTCAGAAATCGTCGACTGCGAGGCTGCTGAGAAACTCGCTCAGGTTTTTGTTGAAATCCTAAAAAATATGCAAATTGAAACACAAACCAATATCAACGGTTTGGATGCGGAAAACAAAATTTCCAACAGTAAATTCAAAAAACCAAAAATGTACATCGAGCAGGACCTTGAATTGTGTGCAGCCGGCAAAATTGGCACGTCACAGTTATTGAGGTGAGCATTTCAAACCACTATAAATGATAATAAATGTTGACTAGGTCAACTACTGAAAAACTGACTATTCCTATAAACATTCTATTTTTACGTTTAGTTATCGACAAATTCCCGGCAGAATTGAAGTCCGGTAGAATTGAAGGTTTTCCTTCCCTCGGTGTAATTGTATACAACTCACGTGAAGGAGGTGCAGAGACAGGTAGCTTGGAAGGTTTACCTGCCCCTTCAAGGAGGGAAATCATTCATTCTTATGCGCTCAATCAATTAATTTCCCATTCACCAACAAAATAATTTTATCTTTCAACAGCCGTCGCCAATAATGGTTTAATTTTATTAGGGATGGTTTGAATAGCTTTGGTCATGATATAGAATCACGGGTTGGACCTGATTTACATCATAAACTCAACAATATAGAGATACAGACATTTTATCGAAATTGGAGTGGAATTTCAAAAAACAACAATTACACCTATCTTCATTTATAAATCCTGAGCACATTCGCGTTTTCAGATTGAAAATAAGTTCAAAACTTTGGGAGGAAAACCCAGAAAACTTTTAAACCCGCCATCAACGCTATCAATTTTTTGAGAATCACACTAAGTGGCCGCCGACCAAAGCCTTAATAGCATGAATTAATACTGATGAAAATTGCTGAATATTGTTCTACATGCTTCAGTTATGTCAGGGAATTGTAGGAGAGATAGATTTTTGGATGGATTGAGAAGTCAAAAGGATTAGAAGAGGTCTGCAAAGTGTGTGGGGCACATAGCTCGTTACATATTCACATAGCGTCATCGACATGATTCAAATGTGGGTGTCATTGTAAGTTTATGGATCAGTAAAGAAATCTGCAGTGTGGAAACTGATCTACAAGACTACAAAGACTACAAGACCTGAGACAAGTTATGGTAGCCGATCCTCAGTACAGAAACTGATACACAGAAGGGAAACTGGACCACAGCACGGAAACTAATCGATATTATAAAACGCTGCAAATTATTACATAAAGGTTTATTATTTTTCTCAATATATCACTCGCCTGCAAAGAATACAGCTTTGCCATTGCCACTACCTATCAAATTTTCGCTTCACAATCAAGTTCATTTGGATGATATAAACGCTTCATACTCAATGGGGTGTGCGCCTTGGTAGGAAAAACTGTTTATTGTTATTTTTAATCCAAACTAGACCTCATTCTGAGAATTTTGGCACCAACCGTGACCTTCTAGCGTGAGTAGATCTTTTCCTATGAATTTTCAAAGTTTCGACCGATTATGACGTCACAGTGGGCTGGGGGGTCCCGCCCAGGCGAGAGGGGCGCGTGACGTCATAATCGGTCGAAACTTTGAAAAATCATAGGAAAAGATCTACTCATGCTAGAAGGTCGCGGTTGGTGCCAAAATTCTCAGGATGTAGTCTACTTTCGATTAAAAATCTAAAAAAAATCAAGGCGCACCCCCCATTCGATGTGGAGCCCATCTACCAAATTTCATCAAAATCGGACCATGGGAACTAAAAGAGTACCGCGTACGGCGGATTTTTTTTTTCGATTCAATTTTTGGATTTTACATAGGTAAGTACTTTAATTTACATAGGTAAACCATCAAATTTTGAGGGGGGGGGGGGGGGGGGGGGGGGGTTAAACTTTTTTTCTTGCTTGATTCCAAACATTCATAATTGAAAATAATAAACCGAAATCGGCCATTAAAAATTAAAAAAAGAAAAATGATAAAAACTGCCTACCCTAAATAATTAAACGAACCCTAAAAAAATTGGACAATAATTTCGAGTACCGTCAACTGGTACAACTTTCGCCACCCCGTTCAACAATGTGCCACAAACGTTTTTCACGGTCAGCGCTACCTAGCGATTCCTGGGATGAAGCTATTAATTCAGGAAAAATCACAGGGGCAGGGCAATAGTATATGCACAGGTTAACCAACCCAACAAGCTCCGATTTGTTAAAACTAACCTCCTGATGGTTACCTAAAAATCTCAAAATTTTCGGTTCATCCGTTCATCCATGGTTTTGGAATTACTTTTGAATTGAGAAATATAAACCAGGGTTATATTTTTGTTATAAAAAATAAATTTTCTGTGTTATGTTTACTGAATTTTATTAAAAAATGAAGAAGATAAGGTTTCGAGTTTTTTTGTGATCACACACTCCCTAAAAAGTTGAAAAATATTGAAATTTTTTTAGAAACAAGCTTGTTTTGGGTTCCTTTTCAAAGTTAACATGATGAGTAACAAAGAAACCAGGGCAAGAAGTGTCCACTGCTCGATATTCGTATATTTTCAAGCTAAAAAAAATTGTGGTACATTGTTGTACCCTTATGGGGTACAAGAATGTGCCACGAAAAAACATTTCTCTCTATTCTTGCATAAGAGATAGCATTTTTTTTTCATGGTGGCATTCGATACTTGGAAAGTAGGGGTACGTTGGATAAATTTTTCAATAATATACGATGAAAAGTAAAGTATTTACACGTATAAAACCTCAAAATTGGCACAAAGTTGTACAAGTTGACGGTAGTTTCTAACTACCAAGGAATTGGCCACAGACCGACCAGGGGAAACGAAGCCAAAGTTGATCAGAAAGTTCTGAAATTGAGAGTGGAACTTTGGATTAAAGCAAAGCATCGTATTTTTCCATGGTGAAGGAGGGGAATATTCTTCCACGATTGTGGATTCACCGAGCGCTACGGGTAGCTATTTTCGTGCAAACCATCATCAGAACTGTAGACAAGGGAGAAGAATCGATTCGCCAGCCTGCAGGGCGGCTTTCGGCAGCCTGTAAATCACGACTCGCAACACGTCCATGAAATAAACAGGCCGGGAGAAGCCACTCGGGATAATTTCGGCAGATTTCACCTTCCCGTCGCTCGCTCCCTCGATTTACATTTTGAAAAGGGTCCTCGGCTTTTCGCACAATGTCGGCCGAATTACTGCCCGCACGCCCATCAGCCCCGACGTCTATTCATACTCGAAGCCGTCGCCCGTTAGTTGGACTGATCACCCAAAATTCCCTCCTCAGAGCACGTTTCTGCGTTTCCGCGAAGCGACCGTTTTTTTCGAATCGCCTGATTGCGCCACTTTTTCGCCGTTTCTTCGACGCTTTGTCATGGAAATTTCCCGGTTAAGCAGGCGAGGGGGGACAAGCCAGATTAAATGCGACCCTCGTGTCATTTTCACGCAATGAGCGGCAGCTGACTGGTTTCGACGTTGAAATCAACCACTACATTTTGGAAAGCCCTCCAAATCCAATTCTTCCGCAGAGTTGGATGCAATCACAAGACATATCTTCGATTCAAGTTTTCGTGCAGTCAACATTTCATGATATCCATGGGGCTAAAACAACTGATACCTCTGAATGTACACACATTGCACCACCAGTAACGCCAGAAACCTGGGGGGGGTGTTCTGTAACTTTGACAGAAGTGCCCTTGAGAAGGCAGAAGAAGGAGTGCCCTTGATAAGGCAGAAGAAGTGCCCATAAGAAGGCAGGAAAAGGAATGTCCTTGATGAGGCAGAAGAAGGAATGCCCTTGATAAGGCAGAAGAAGGAATGCCCTTGATAAGGCAGAAGAAGGAGTGCCCTTGATAAGGCAGAAGAAGGAATGCCCTTGAGAAAAACCCAAGCTCGAAATAAAGGTATAATTTTTTCACCAATTTTAAATAGTATAGAATTTTTTGAGACCACCCTTAGCCATGTAGGACAAACCGTTCGCTCCCTACGTGAGCTTGAAGGTTGGACTTCAGAAACACGAGTGTGAAAAGCAAAAGAGGCCTAATCTCCGTTCAAATTTAAGCTGACCGAAACGCGATCGATGTTTGATTCTTCGAGTTGTACTCGGCTAATTAGGGTATTATAATAATCCCTGTCATAATCGAACTCAGTGTGAAAGGTTTATTTCTTCCATATACATTTTATTTGGAAGTAGGTATGAGGTAGGTAGGTAGTAACTATGGATCCTGGATGTCCAAGTTGTCAATGGCAGCTTGGACATGGAGCAGACTTGGCGAGCCAAGATAAGGAAATATGACTCAAATGATTTACGGCAAGCGGTGTCAGAGCTAAAAGGAGTGGCACCCAACAACATCATGGTGATGGCTGCAACCTTGTCGTGGCGCGGTGTGTGGTGCGAGAAAAGTGCAACGGAGTTGCGCGAGTTGGGCATCTCGGTAGGTGTACTCCGTGGTATCACCAACTTCGTCCTGCTCGGCTCATATTTGAACTGGTGGTCGTTTTATAGAGGCACTTCCCTTCATCCCTCTCTCCCACCCCCACCTTCCTCGTCTTCCCTCATCCCTAGGGCCGGCGTCGGTTAAGTCCTGGGCGTCCTCCCCATTATATTTGATTTATTATTTTTTTTTAAATTTTAATTTGTCTTTGAGGGGAGTTTACATAAATAAAGATAGTGACAATGGCGAAGCCTTGTTCTTTGCATACGAGTGATCTATAAAGAAAAATAATAAACCTTTGCGTAATAATTTGTAGCGTTTTTGTATTTGTTATTTATTATTATTTGATCGTTGCTTGTGTAGTTTCATCAAGGTGAAACATGAACTTTAGTAAATCCTGATACAGACAATGAAGTGTACTTACAATGTCATTAAATTGTTTTTTTATCTACTGAATGCTACGTACATTCCAAATTCTCAACATAAATGATGTTATTAAAGCCAAGGCTTGAACTTGGGGAAGTGAAAAAGCCCCATGAAAAGAAAATTGTACCTAATTTGGGAAACCTCGAGTTTTTTCAATAGACGATTTGCGCGCCTGCGCACTAACCCCATATAGCCTGGTTGCAACCTTCCGCGAAGAGCAGGTTTCGGTACTCGGATTGAGTTGTTTACTAGTTTTGAATGAAGTTTAGTGCGTTTTATCTTCTTTTCTAATGTGTAGTTGTCGAGTTTTGTAGTTTTCAATTTGTGCAATTTCGATAAAAGACGTTGCTTTTCATTAGAAGGGCGGCCCGGGTCCGTTTAAAGTGATTTGTCTAATCGAAAATGATGTACCTAGCTGGAACCGTCCTATCGATCAAAACAACATTTCAGGTAAGTGAACCTTTCAATTGTATCTTTTATTATTCGCCAAGTAACTTTTCATAAACCTCAGCTCTCCTACTATGAACTACAATACAGAACGATGCGTTCACAAATACAATACGATGCGCAAATACAATACGATGCGTCTCATTCAACGCGGAATAGCCTGCTGTAAACGCTGGGGTGCCGGCTTTTTTTTACTGGCTTTAGCTCGAACCTAGGGGGAAAAAACTATTTTTCAAAAACAGAAGAATGACAAATTCACGCGTTTTTGTTTGCAAAAAGTACCTACGGGTTCTTCAAGATTTCAGACCCCAACTCAGACCTCAGCATCACATTTCTCGAAAGGAATGCATGTTTTTTTAGAAGTGTGGACTCCGTGGGGGATTGTTAAAAATGTTCAATCTCAAAATGAAATAAAAACCCTTGAAATTGACCATTTCCCTTAAAAAGGGCTCCCGGAAAGAAAGGAGATCATTTCGGATTCAGGACCTCAAAATACGAAAAACTCTGTGTAAGTTTCACCCTAACTTGTCATAAATTTCAATGACCATCTTGATAGGAAAATGGAACAGTGAAAATCTGAAGAAAAGAGGAGGGATTAAACTTTTTCTGACTCGATTCCAAATTTCATTATTGAAGATAATAAACCAAAATAATGGCAAAAAGTATACTAATAATAAATAAAATGAATTTATGTATCTATTTATGTGTGAATCTTGTTTCAGCTACGTGTACACTGAATGGGGAAAAAATGAAAAAAAAAAGAAGAGAAAAATGAAGAGAACTCCCGCAAGGCACAACACGGCCCATAGGATTTGACTTGAAATTCCTCGATCTAAAATTGAGTCGAATTCCCCGTTGTGCTAGTTTTATATATTGCTATGAGTTGAATGTTTGTGGATGATCCATTCCAGTTTCGTTTTATATTGTTACCAATTTCTTTGTTCTCATTGGTGTACCTGTGTAAACTTTTGGAGCCTATGAACAGAACTGAGTTTTTAAAAGTAAACTGAAAGTAAAAACAAAAAGGAAACTGTCGTAGCTAAGTGGGTACTTAATTTTACAAAAAAATTTTCCAAATGTTTTTACATTTTAGTTTGCTTAATACTAACAAAATGTGTTTCTCGAGTTCCTACTTTTTTCATAATAAATGTATTTCGTAAAAATTACTCATGATTTTTTTTTTTGTGAACCTGAAATTGAAAGACAAACTAAGGACAGTAAGTTGTGGTACACTTTTTTTGTTTATAGTAGGTACCTACAGGCCAGAAGCACTGAATTTCGATCCTAGGAATTCCGTAAAACGTATTGTCACTGCACTAGTAACTCAAACACTTGACATACCTACATAAAAAATACAATGCAGTCTCTACAGTACCTAGGCAAAATAGTGAGCGACTGTTTTCTCACTGAAGAGTTCCTATCTGCTTCCTCACTTTAGTCGGTACTAATTTAAAATAAACAAATATTCTGATATAGGGTTGTTTAAACTCCACCGAATAAGAGTTATTTCATTTTTATACCAATAAAATTCGTCTTTCCCAACCTCACATTATACTGTTGTAGTCCGCTACCGAAATAGAATGTAGTACCTACGCCTGTCAGACATATCTTTTTTCATTTTCTAATGCAATGAGGAAGAAAAATGTATCTTGGATATATCTGCAAATGAACTTCACTGGAAATTGACGGATCCGCGTTTATTTTGGTTTTAGATTTTTTATTCGATACCTATACAACAAAAACATATTAACGTAATTCACCAAAAGGTACTTATTTAATCCCAATAAAAGTCACACGCATGTTAAAAGATAGATGGGTTTATCCTAATAATAAAATAGAGAGGTGCAACCTAAAATTATTAATCCATCGTAAAATTTACGATCATTTAATGATTAAAATATGATGCGTCAGAAATGTCCGTGATTTCAAAAATATTACACATCGGATATATGGTACGGCCAGACAATGAAAAATAGTATTGATATTTAAATTATTTAAATAAGAACAAAGCCCAAGGAGTATACTTACCCAGTAGAGTTGGATTGAAAGGGATCATTGCAAAGAAAGTAAACAAACAAGAAAGTAAACGGAAAGGTTCAAACAATTTATTCATAAAAATAAGGGATGATTTTAATTGTAGGTACAATAATACATGCAGTTGCAACGTAACTGTACAATTTCAACTATTTAACTAAAGGTTCCCGAAAATTGAGGCGTTGTTGGCGAAAATTAGAGGCGTTTCACTGAGCGAATCATAGTAGGTATCCTAGTAGATTTGACGAACTTTTTGAAACTTGGAGTCATTTTGCTGCAACGAATTATCCACGTCCAAAAAATGTTACATTTGAAACAGCCTTTGACGTGAGATTTCCCTTGTTGGTCATTCCAGTTTAGAACATCACGTAGAAATAAACACGACTGGGGAAATCTGCAGAACTTCGCGGAAGGATCGTAACCCGCCCTTCCTGACTTGGAATCACTATTGCATAATATGCCGTAGCACTAATGGTAAACCATTTTTACTGTCTGGAGTACTTTAGGATCGCAAAATTGATATAAAAATAATTGTAACTTTCGAAAACGGAAAAAGCCAGCCATAAACAAACACAGAAACAACGAGAACCGGGGAAACCGTGTACCGAAACCTGCGAGATTGTAACCTCCCGGACGCGCATGCGCACTGCCACTTTCATTAATAGAAATCGTCTATTGGAAAGTGAACTATGAGAAGCAACATTTTTTTTCAACATGATAAAACAGTAAAAACCTTGACTCAAAAAACGCATTTTTCAGTAAATGAATTTTCGAATTTGAACGCAAATGAAACTTTTTTCAACCGAATGAAACTTTTTTCGAAAAACGTTTTTTCTCATTCATAGTGACATTGGTCCAACCATATTGCTGATGGTGACATCGAGGTCACAGCGAGTCAGAATCATGACATCGAGGAGGTTTTAGTTCGCAACGTCGAAACAATCACCGCGACAGACTGCTCCAACTTCGTCATAAACATGACGATGAAACTGCCTGCCGCAGCTGCTGGACACCCGCTTCATTAAATTAATTTGTAGTGCCTTTGTATTAACTTGTTTTGCAACAATATTAATTAAAGTTGCTTATTTCGGATGGTTCAAAAAAGATTCATTTGATTGAAATACGATTTTATTTGTTTGAATAAAACCTTCATTCGGTTGAAAAGAGGTTTCATTTGATTGGAACAAAGTTTCATTTGACTGAAAAATGCAATATTTTCTTGTAGAGAACATTCGTCTACATAGATCACAGCTTTGCCATTGTCACTGTTTTTATTATTATTTTTTTTTTTACCTACCAACAGTAGGTACTTACTACCTACTTACCACAGCATTCTGCCTTCACACCTTCACAATCAAGTTTATTTGGAAGAAATAAATGCTTCACACTTGATTCGAAGAAATGGGGAGTCCATATGGAAATTTAATTACTAGTTGCGAAGGAAGCATAACTGAATACAACTCGAAAAAACGAACAGCGATCGCATTTTGGTTAGCTACAATTTTAACGGAGATTAGACCTCTTTGGTGATTCACACACGTGATTCTGTTTTATCGAAAGAAAACTCTCAAGTTCTCGTTTGTCCTACAGGGCTCCACGTGGTCTCTAAGAATTATAAAAATTCAATACTATCTTAAATTGATGGAAAAACAATACCTTTATATACAATTTTTTGAGTTAGGGCGTTTACAAAATTTTAACCCTACGAAGTGACCTACATCAACCAAAAGCTTCGCGGCACAACTAGACCCCAAATGGAGTCCTTTTATAAAATTTCATCAAAATCGGTCCATGGTAACTTAGGAAAGTGCCGCGTACGGCGGACGGACAATCAAATTTTGAGTGGTCGGGGGGGGGGGGGTGTTAAATTTTTTCTCTAGGTCGATTCCAAAGGTTCTTTATTAAAAATAATAAACCAAAGTGGACCAAATTTGGTAATCGGACAAATGTGGAATGACCTTTTCGCCAAAGTTTAAGTTTTCCCTAAAGTTCGGGGGTAGAGCTACCACGTCCGCAATAGAATTATAACTTTTGAAGCCATTTACTCGAAACCCGATTTTCGTCGATAGTGCTTTCCTGATGTAAACCGAAGGTACAAAAAAAGCGATCGATACATTCATAAATACTATCAGAACGTACATCAAGTATGAATATCAGGATCCAACAAAATCAATTCGTTATCGTATGATATTCGTAAGATTGTATTCTGAATCACTTCCATACAAACAAATCCATCGAGGGGAGAATGCGTGAAATCCACAGGTCGGCTCTTCTTCGAGTTTATTCGTGCAAAACACCGTTTTTTCCTCGTTTACAACGAGACGACGAGCTGAAAGTTAGTTGAACCGGAATGAACAACGCGTCTTTGAATGCGTGTTACCATAAAGATGGGACGAAAATTTGAATGAAATGGAGTTCTATATCGTCGGCGTACAAGGAAAACCCACTAAGTCCAATTTTGCTCAAAATGAGATTTTGCTTCATTCAGACCTTTTTTGGTGTTCTCTAGGTGTTAGACTGGTCCCCAACCCCATAAACCCAGTAGTATTCGTACAGTAGAACAGTAGATTTCCACTAAGTCCGAAAAACCAATACTTCTGACTACGAAAATCCACTAAGTGCACTTAGTGGATTTTCCTTCTGCACTGAACGTTAACTTGATCAAGGAGAATCCATCAAGTGCACTTAGTGGATTTTCTTACCAAAGACCGTCAATAGTCTCATAGATTATAAGTGCGAAAACTCACTAAGTCCAATTTTACATGAAACCTAATTGGCAGAACTTGGGGAAGTAGAGGTACCTAACTAGGAATGGAGTCAATTTCAAACTGAGGGATAAACTCTAGTGCTAGTCGTTGCGATTGTGTATTATTCATCCCCGGCTGTTGGAGCAGCTGCTGACAATTTCAACAATTCGACAACCACCAAAGAATAGGGATGGCATATCGAATGAAATATATCGATATATCGATCAAACGATATATCGTCAATGAGATATCGATACCTTCGATATATCGGAGAAAATATATCGATATTTCGATATATCGGAGAAAATATATCGATTTTTCGACGTATCGGAAGATCTACTTCAAAATGTCACATGTGAAGTAGGTAGGTGACTTTAATAGTTTTAAAACAATATAAAAATAATTTAGGATGACATTTATGGACATATCGGAGTATCTACTAGGAAAAACTTGAAGAAGTAAGTAGGTAGGTGAATAGAAAAGTTACTAACATCATTTTGAGAGAATTATATCGATATACTCGACATATCGGAAGATCTATTTGGAAAAACCGTGTGAAATACGTATTACTTAACCTACTTTCAAAAGTTACTGGGTATGAATGGTCGAAATTCATTGTTTAAAAACTGAAAAAAAGTGCAAAAATGTCATTGCAATGTTAAATTAATTTATAAATTGACAGGGGTACAGGTACTGTGGACGATCATGATCCTTCAAAATTGAAAATAATTGTTGTGAAAACCTGCTTCACTTCGTATAGTAGGTAGTTTTAAGCTGGACGAGCCTCCATTAATTTTGGCTTAAGTCAAGTATTTGAGCCTTGAGAGCCACTGTAGGTGAATACTATGTACACAATCATGTCTGAGCTGAAGTCAACGGTCTGTAATCAACCCATCAGTAGGTACCTACAAAATTTGGAATAAAATTACTTGATGTTTTTACAAGTACAGGCGTCCCTTCTCGTCCATTCATTTCAATATTTAATTTTTACTAAAAAAAAAAAAAAATTTTTTTAACTTGAAAACAGGTCGCGATATATCGTTAAATATATCGATATTGACCGATAATATCGGTTCTCTATATCGATATAAATATATCGATATATCAAACGTAATATATCGATATATTTCATATATCGATATATCGTTGCCATCCCTACCAAAGAAGGAAAGAAGATTGCAACGCAGCCAAATCTCAAGATAAAGCCCGAGCTGCTGAAAAGCTGAACTTTATCTCGGTGACTTTCGATTTGCAGTCGGTACTGCAAATCCCTTCCTCGGACGTCAGCAGTATGTACTATAGTAGAAAGCTATGTATGTACAACCTCACAATTTATGAAGCGGCGCCACCAGATAATGCTTTTTGTTATTGCTGGACGGAAATAAATGGCAAAAGAGGAAGCTCTGAAATCGGAAGCTGTTTATTTCAGTACCTTACCTCCTTGCCATCGGAGATAACAGAAGTTTCGCTATTTTCGGATACCTGTGGTGGCCAGAATAGGAATAAACAAGTTGCTGCTCTGCTGATGTACTTGGTACAGACGACCCACCTTGAAGTGATAGAGCAGAAGTTTCTTGTAAGTGGGCAGAGTTACATGGAGGTCGACTCTATGTATAGTGCCATTGAAGCTGCCAAGAAACAAGTGCCTGTTTACAGCATTCAAGACTGGATAACCATTTTCAAACTTGCTAGATCGAATCGACTAAGGAGCATTAATGGTCCTTACCATGTTAAAGAAATTACGTTCCCTGACTTTTTCGACTTGAAAGTTTTGGCTGATCTCCTCATCAAAAACCGAACCAAAGATGAGAATAAGGAGAAAGTTAATTGGCTGGAGGTGAAAAATTTTAGGTTCAGGAAAGATAATCCAGGTAGGATGGAATACAAGTACCATCATTCAGATAGCTACAAAACAATTTCTGTTTACAGTCATGGGCGACCTCAAAATCTGCCGATTACGCTGCCTGCACTGTACAAACGAACCTTGCCTATCAGCATGCAGAAAAAGAAGGATTTATTGAAATTGTGCCGGCAAGGAGTCATCCCTGCAACGTTCCGTCCTTGGTACGAAAAGCTACCAACTTCCAATACAGCTCAAGACTTCCTTCCACCGGAAGAAGAAGAAGAAGAAGATGAATCAGGCGAAGAATTTCTGCAAAATTAATTCTTTACCTTCCTGCTGAATTTTAGTTTAATCCCTCCATTCCCAATGTTGTGCTATTATTGGTTCATTGAAGTTTTCATTTCAATTATAATAAAAATATTTCAACTGCAATTTTGTGCAAATTAGTTTTTTTGTTCAACTTGGAGAACTTAAATCCGTCTAATTTATCTCAAACTTCACTTTTGATATTAGTGGCTTTTCTTTGAATGCCGCTTGAGTTCCTGTTTTTAGCGAATTTTTGAAGAAAATGTAGCTATTTGTCTTGTTGGAAAATTTCGTAGGTGCTAAAAGTGGGCCGGAAACCCATCCAAACCCCGTTTTATGCACCAGAGATTGAAATTCTAGACATTACAATTTTTCGTGTGACTAGAATATGACTAGACAATACAAGACATAACAATTAATCGTGTGTCTTTCGTTTCTTTCACCTCGTTCCAATTCGTTCATCCCTGTTTTAGATGTTCATTCATAATCTCAACATTCCTAAGTAATTCTTGGAAAAAATTCTGGATCGATATTGGAAAAATTTGATTTTTAATTTAACCCCAAACTTTAAAACTCAAATATCTCAAAACTGGCTTTTTGGACTTAGTGGATTTTCGTTGTACGCCGACGATATGTTCTTTAGAGCTCTTCTCGCTCGGAATTTGAGATTTTTCGAAATTCCCTCGGGAAGATCCGCCCCGCGACGGCAGTCTTGAAATATTTGGGTCGGGTTTTTACGAGCTGCTCGGCGAAATGCAATTTGGGAAACTATTTCGCTCCAGCGTCACCTTTCTTGCCGAGTATGTCATTCTAAAACTTTCTCTCTCATGCGGTTCGTCCCCCGAGGGAACACAAGCCAGCGTTGTCTCGCAGAAACGCCTACGATTCACTCATAATATACCATCGTTCGAGGGGACGAATGAATTGTGATTAGTAATCTCCTAATTTATAAAATCAGACTTTCTTGTCCTCCACCTGTGATGTCCAGGGACCGACCTCAGAACTTGAACTAGTGCTGTCCTAAGCTTTACGTGGGTGTGACACATAGCTTCCTCATATCCGATTGTACATACATGTAGATGATCCGGTGAAATCGATACCTTAACCCTTTTCTACACGCAGGGCGGGACTTCCGCCCTGGTTCATTTTTTGGAATGTTTCACAGTTCTCCCTCCTCAGGGAAATGGGGTTCCGGGTATTCTCCTTCAACAATTACCTTTACGCAGAAATCACGCCAAATATTTTCATTAGTAAGTTATCAACCGTCAAAGTCGGGAGAAAACGTAAGTATTTTAGTACTGATCTGGATTAGTTGAAAACGTCCATATTAAGCGTTTTTGGTTTATTATTTTCAATAATGAACCTTTGGAATCGACCAAGAAAAAAAAATTTTAACACCCCCTCAAAATTTGATGGTTTACGTTTCAAGGTACGTAGAATCCAAAAATCGAATAAAAATTTGGCCGTCCGTCCGCAATACGCCGTACGCGGCACTTTTGCCACTTAGCATTGACCGATTTAGATGAAATTTGGTATGTAGGCTCCATTTGGGGTCTAGTTGTGCCCCGAAGCTTTTGGTTGAGGTAGGTCACTTCTAAGGGTTCCAAAATCAATTTTGAAATTTTGAAAACGCCCTAACTCAAAAAATTTTGATATAAAGGTATTTTTTTTCCTTCAATTTAAGATTCTATAGAATTTTTAGAATTTTCTGAGACCACGCGGAGCTCTGTAGGACAAACCGTTCGCTTCCTACGAAAATTTAAGTGTTTATTTTGAAATATATATATAAATCAAAACACGAGTGTGAATCGCAAAAGAGGCCTAATCTCCGTTCAAATTAGAGCTGATCGAAATGTAATCAATAGTTGGTGATTTTGATTTTTTTTTTTTTTTCCTTCATATTGGATGGTTGGTGATTTTGTAGACGAGTGATCTATATAGAAAAATAATAAACCATTGTGTAATAATTTGCAGCGTTTTGGTATTTTTTCATTGTTGAGGTTTTCGCCTAAATTTTAGGTAACATCGATGTCAACCCCATGAATTTTTTCGGGTTCTTCTAGAACTTTCCGAGGCAAATAATTACTCAGACATACTACAGAACAATTTAGCGGTCAATATTTATGAAAACTCCAATCCCAACATTTTTGTGTGAAGATAAAAAAGAGTTATTCCTTATTTTCATAATAGTGCTGGTTTGAGGGACTTTTGGATGAATAAGAACTTTTTGTTGTCCGTAATGGTGCTAAGTAAGGAGAATATTTGGGAAAAAAAAGATGATGCTGATATTTTGTGATAGTGTTTCAGACTTCCATGGAACAAGTATCTAGTCGATTCATAAATGATAAAATGCTCTTTCATGTGAATTTTCAAAAAAAAATTTCGTTATAGTCACAGAGCACTCTTGTTATTATTTGATCCGTTTGTCAGAACAAAAAGCTCTTTTTTTCTTTAATTATTATGCTTCGATTTAATGTTTTTCCCGATTCCCAATTTTCCCGCAGTCCTTCGGGATCTGAGAGCCTGAGTTTTTCTGGGTTGCACTAGAATTGTACTGGAGGCTTCCAGAGTTATACTGAGGTCAAAAAACACCTGGGCGGGACTGAGTTCTGCTCGCGTGTCGAATTGTTCCAGTGGAGAGAGCGTATAGTTAAAGGTAAAAGGGCAAAGGAGCTATCCATCTTCCTCGTTTTTTATTTTTGTCAATTTCATAAAAACTCAAATTAAACAAACCTATTATTGACCTACTTTTTACAGGTTATAAGAAATTAGAGAGTTTAGTGTAATAAACCACTTTTTAAAGAAATTGTGCACTGGTGAAAACTCTTTTTGCATTTTTGTCAAAACTCCGGTTTTGAACGTAACTCCTTTATCTTTAAGGTATCGATATGCAGCAAATCTCAAAACATCAATATACAGGTAACTTGCACTACCCTCATAGGGGACCATCTACACGTCAACTTTCACAATCTCTGAAGATTTCACCGAATTCGGGAGAAAATAAGAATGTCACAACTGACACACACATGGGACTTTATGTAGAATTTGTACCTGCTTGGCTTAGTCATTTTATTGATTTATTTTGTACTGCACCTCAAGTTATGATTGTTACGTAATTTAGTTGTGTTGCAATGAAACCATACTCAAGTGTTTGTCAATTCATGATTCTCGGTTGAGGACAACTAATTTGTTATCAATGATCTGAAGTTTCCTACTTCATGTATTCATGAATGAAAGTTTTTGTAATAAATTTCTATTCATTTTAAATAGTTTCCTGTTAATTTCATACCATAATTATTCCAGAAATATTAGGGTTGGGAGAAAATTGTGGGTTGATGATAACCTGACTAGCAAACCTTTTCGGCTTAGATGTGTTCGGATTTTGGTTTTATGCCCTAACGAAAAGTGGAGTGAAGTTTTGCTGCAGGTTCACTGGTTGAGTACAATGCAACTCATTTTCGATGAGAATGAACTTATTTTCATAATTTAAAACTTTGGAAGTAAGATTCTTGGTTGTACATGGTTTATAAACTACTTTTCGAAAATAAGAGGGGAAATTGAAATTGTTAGAGATGTCATAGTGAAATGCAGTCAAAAGTGAGTACCTATTACAAGGGCATTTCATGCATTAAGAAAACAAGTTCTAGGTTAAATACCGAATTGAGGGGAAAATTATAAACCATAAAATCTCATTATATTGATAATTGGAACAAGATACGAGAGTTTCAAATAATCAATCGTCAGAGGATCATTCCGCCACCTTCGAGATATCGAGAGGGATAAGTACCACAGGATAACCTACTGGTGGAATGCACGCTGTATCCGACCCTCCCCACTCATTATGAATTTAAAAGATGATAAATGAAATTATTATAAAATGATCACAAATGAAACCAAAACTACTTGGTAGGAAACGGAAATCTACAGCCTTAAGTAGGAAATAGAAAGCATTCAACGTCAACTGATTGAGAAATGGGTCCATTGGAATTATCAACTCCTTCATTGCTGAGCTTTCGGTAAATTTATTACCTTCTTCAGGGAACATCTCTACCTTTACGAAAGAACAATCAATCAACAATTTCTAATTTTTTCGAAGCACATTTCAAATTGACGCTTGGTATGCTCACTGAGTAAAACTTTCGTCGAGCCCTGAAGAAGGTAATGAATTTACCGAAACCTCGGCAAAGAAGGAATTGAATTCCTGTGGACCCCATCCCCAATCAGCTGACGTAGTGTGTTTTGCTGGGTCGATCTACACAATTGCTGTTCAGAAAGTATTCAGCTCGAGAAAAATTGATAACCGGAAATCGTCATGAAAATGTTCGGCCTGAAGCATGAAGCCATGAGCCTGTCCACCGATAATGTCCACGTTCTGGTGGGAAAGTGTCCCCAATAGGGTCGTCCGACCGGGAAGCGACCTTCCTGGTCCGCCTAGCTTTTCTTGCGTCCGCCTAGCTGTTATTACGATAATACTGTAAAGTACATTATTTTCTGAATGACATTATATTTCAACAACAGTCAATTCAACAATCTCCGGAACAACACTGACAACCAACTTTTCGGAATCAACAAGACTAATCATAACAAAGCAACCAAAACACGTGTTTTGTCACACTATCCCTCCTGCGGTTTGATGACTTCAGCTGGGGCTAACCTGTTCACATGGAGAAGGCGTTTACGTCTTCCCATTGTAACTTGAAACAGGACTTCATTTTGCTTCTTTGTGATGACCCAAGGCCCTGTCCATTGAGGTTGGAGCTTTGGAACTTTCCTTTCGTTCTTTTTGGGTCGTGCACCCAAACCCAATCTCCTTCCTTGAAGCCAGGCTGCTTGGCGTGACGGTCGTAGTGCTCTTTTTGCGCCCTCATTTTGAACCCGGCTTGTTCCCGTGCAAATTTGTGAACATACTCCAGCTTTTCCGGCAACTCGAAGGCATAAGGTTGTGTAGTGGTAGGAATTTGGTTTGGAATGCGTATAAGGGCACCAGGCAGATGTAGATCTCTCCCATACACCAACTGGGCCGGAGTCATTCCTGTCGAGTCGTGAGGAGCTGACCTATATGCTAGTAGGAACAGCGATAATTTTTCGTCCCAATTGTCTTGGCTGTCAGAAATGAGCATGGTGAGATATTTGGTGATTGTTCGATTCAATCTTTCGACAAGCCCACTTGACTGGGGGTGCAGAGGAGTGGTTCGCGTTCTTTTTGTTCCCAATAGCATGTTTACCTCCTCAACTAGTTTCGACTCGAAGTTACGACCCTGGTCAGTGTGTATTTCGTATGGCACCCCATGCCTGCTAACATAGTGGTCGATAAAAGCGGTTGCAACAGTATGGGCTTCTTGAGTGGGGATGGCTACCACCTTTGGCCATTTTGTGAAATAGTCAGCCATCACCAGAACAAACCGGTTGCCTCGCTTAGTACTAGGAAAAGGCCCTAGAATATCCATTCCTATTCGCTGGAAGGGACCTCCCACTTGAAATTGTCCCGGACGGGCCCCCAATGTAAAGTACATTATTTTCTGAATGACATTATATTTCAACAACAGTCAATTCAACAATCTCCGGAATAACACTGACAACCAACTTTTTGGAATCAACAAGACTAATCATAACAAAAGCAACCAAAACACGTGTTTTGTCACAATACTTTCATTATTAATATGGTTCGCTTGCTATTACCATGGAGTTACCATGGATGAGATACAAGAAGGGGAACTAGAGGAACTTCCTCATACTGAGATTCACAGGAAACGTAACAACTAGAATTCGATACATGGAAATAAAGGTAAGAAGTGCGTTTTCCCGTGGGCGGTCCTATCTATGCAAGGGAGAATTCCACTCCATCAACCATCACAACAATGCCCTACAAAGGTTCATCCCTCAAAACAAAACCTCTCCTCGAAGCCGCCTCTATTTCTGAGAAGGGAGAAAACATCTCGAAAACAAAAATGAAAATTTGCGTTGGAGATTATCAGGGTGGAAACAAGGAGACTGGAGGGGGTAATCCTCCCTTTCAGGGTTACCAGTTAGCCCGGAGATCCGCATTTTAACAAGGTTCTTCCTTTAAACGGAGTCTTTTCGCCGGAACAGCCCTGGTTATATTATTCTCTTCCGCGGGACAAATCGTAACAATGAGGAAGCCTCGTTCCAGCAAGGCCTCTCGAATTATTAAGAGAAACGGAGGGTTAAGAAATTGAGGAGATGGAAACAGAGGACAGCAGGTTGTGGAAGAGTCTAACGAGGGTTTCATGAATTTTGTCAGCTTATTTTATGCTGTGTTTTAGTATGTACAGGGAGAGATATAATTACTCGTACAAGGCCTTTTGTGAGAATGAATTCGTAGATAGTAATATATATTTGAACTGAAAACATAAATAGCAAGTTTACTGAGTGGTAATCATGATAACTAGTTTCAATAGAATATTTCATCAAGTTTTTCACGGGTTTTAGTTTATAATTTTCAATAATGAACCATTGGATTCGACGAAAAACAATTCCCCCCCCCCCGCCTCAAAATTAGTTGGTTTTACGTTTCAAGGTACGTACAATCCAGAAATCGAATGGAAATTTGGCCGTCCATCCGCCGTAGGCAGCACTTTCCTTAGTTCCCAGGGACCGATATTGATGAGATTTTATATACTCCTGCTCACAATTAAAGTACCACCATTTATTTCTTCGTCTGTCCCCTTATTTTTCCCCTTATCAAGTTTTTATCCATTTGCGCAAATTGTTTCCAAACACAGAATGAAAAAGGTAACCAAACAAGGCACAAATTCGAGAAAAAAATATGTTTTTCATAATTTGAAGAAAAATGTACTCCTTGTGGTAAAATTATAAAAACTGAAAACGTGAAAAATAAGGTTTGAATTATGCCACTTTAGCTTTTCAATAATTGGTATTAACTTTTCTAGCTCAGATGAGGGCTTGGAGCTTTCAACCGCTGCCTCTAAAAAAGTTTTGGATATCCTCCTGGGGGATATTGTCCCACTCCTCTTTCGCTGCAGTTTCCAGCTGCTGAAGATTGTCTGATGGTGGATCTCTGGCTCGAATTCTACTTTTCAACATGTCACAAACATGCTCTATTGGATTCATGTCTGGACTCCTTGGTGACCAATTCAGGATTCAAAATTTATAAGGGGAGAAGGAAAGAGACAAACGAAAAAATGGATGGTGGTGCGATAATTTTGAGCAGGAGTGTATAGGGACTCCATTTGGGGTCTAGTTGTGCCGCGAAGCTTTTGGTTATGTTCTAAGGGGTAAAAATTAAGGGCTGCAATGTTCAAGAGAGCCCTAGCTCGAAAACTCTCAGTATGAAGGTATTGCTTTTTTACTAATTTGAAATAGTATTGAATTTTTAGAATCGAATGAGACCACCCGGAGCTCTGTAGGACCAACCGTTCGCCCCCTATGAGAACTTAAGAGTTGGTCTTGATAAGTCAGAAACGCCAGTGTGAATCGCAAACGATGCCAAATCTCCGTTCAAATTTCATCTGACCAAAATGCGATCTTTGTTCGATTCTTCGAGTTGTACTCAGTTTAGCGTCCTTAGCAACCAGTAATCAAATTTCTTCATGACAACTCCCTGTTTCTTCGAACTGAGTGTGAAGGGTTTATTTCTTTCAAAAAAACTAGATTGGGAAGTAGATATGTGGTAGGTAGGTAGTACCTATGGTTTGTAGATGGTGACAATGGCGACGCCGTGTTCTTTGCAGACAAGTGATCTATATAGAAAAATAATAAACCTTTGTCGTAAGGGTTCCATACGTGTTGTTTTATATTTTATGGTAACAATAATAAAAATTATTTTGAATTGTTCGAATTCAATTGTAATAATTTAATTTTTTTTAAGAAAAAAGGTTTTCAAGTTTTAAGGTTTAACCTTAACTTGGCAGAGTAGCTTCAAAGTAACAACAGTCTTCTCACGTCGATAAAAAAAAACCCAAAACGTTTTTTAATGGTTAAAATTCGAATATGTGAACAAATCACGAAAATGTTGACAACTCTCGCTATATCACCACAATTTCTCATTAATTTGGGTGGAAATGTATATTTTTTTTCCAACTTTATTTCTATAATTCATCTCAATATTGAGTTTGATGACGGTTCTGGTTGAATGCAACAAGAGCATCAGCATCTTGTCACTGAATATTTAAAGCAACATAATAAATAATGGCCCGATCTATCAATATCTTGGTGATGTATTTGAAGCTACATCTATAAAATTGATGATTTAGATGGCCCAAGGCCGTAATGTTTTTCCTCTTGTTTGTTAGCGTATTTGGCACTTATACAAAATATTGGAGCGATTGGTAGACCAGCAATTTTCTAGCCAAGTTAAGGGTTAACAATTCTCGCTAAGAATAATTTGGTTATTTAAGAGTGGCTTATGAAGAAAAACAACGAATGTCGGTAGTTTTCCAAAGAGAATCTTGAAGGGGTTCTTCCCAGAGGTGGACTCGTCAAGACGGAGAGAAAACATAGCCGGGGGAGAAAGGCAACCATTACAGGTTTATCTGGATCCAGGATAGGACATCCCAGGTTCCATTAGATCCCGGAGCTTTTCCGCTGTTAAAAGTGGAGGTCGAGGCCGGTAGGTCGCAGACACCGGGAAAACCCTTTGTGGAAAACGGAGGAAACGAGAGGACGGGAGGTTATTAAGGGAAAATAATTCCTGGACTAATTGAAGGAGACATTAAGAAAAGACTTGAGAGGGGGTGAAAAGGAAGTGGCGCTCCTGGTGGATGGCATTTTAATTGCGAAAAAGGTCTGAAACTCTACCTCTCACCGCAGCTCTCACTGCCCACCTACTTGACCTATCAATAGTATTATAATGCAATAATGCTCGTAAGTGATCATTTAATGTACACTTCACAAATACCTGAAAATTTCATCGAAATCTATCACAGTTTATGAGAGAGAGAAAAACATTTATTGAGCATTTGAATTATACATCCCAGTCACTTTTCAGGGTTGAAAAAAAAAGTTCTCCAAAATCAAAATTTCCACGTTTTACGTTTCAGACCTTCCTGAACAAAGTTGGTTCCGTGTGTGTCTGTCATGAAATCTTTGCCACAGCCATAACATCTACATTTCTCACCCGATTTCGATGAAATTTTTGGGGATTGTGCGGGTTGGGGTGGAGATGGTACCCTATGAAAATCATAGTCACTATGAAACTTGTTGGTCGTGAAATTGATGAATTCTTGAAATAATCACCGCACCTTGCAGTTATCATTGAGTTGGTTTCTAGTTCAGAGTGTTCTCGCTAAAATGAGGTATAACTGGGCAAACCTCCATTCCAAGAATCATCTGATCGAATGATTCTTTTCTGTTTCCGAGTCTACTAAGGTAGTGGAAGCTTTGTTTTCAATTTTCAAGGTTGAAAAAAAAAGTTATCCAAAAACAAAAATGTCCACTCGCGTTTTACGTTTCAGAACTCTTTGAACAATTTTGGTTCCGAGTCCGTCTGTCTGTCTGTGTGTCTGTCATGGAATCCTTGCTACAGCCATAACTTCTACATTTCTCACCCGATTTCGATGAAATTTTTGGGGATTGTGCGGGTTGGCGTGGAGATGGTTCCCTATGAAAATCATAGCCCCCACATGATAGTAGCCACTGCGCATGCGCAAACGTGCATTTACTTGTTACAGCCATAACTTCAAAATTTTTCAATGCATTTTAGACATGTTGCTAGGTTCTGCACTTAATTTGACTAAAACATGTTCCATGTTTTTATAATTTACGCCGTAGGCTAGCATCTGGCGAGACGCGAAGCGCCGATTTTTTTTTTCTTTTGGTGGTGGGGCGTTGGGAGGACAATGTGAATCACTCTTTGATTCTCACGTAACGCCATTTGAATCTTTCCGAATATCAGACTGTCGAAACCAAAACGAACGTCTTTCCTCCTCGTGGGGACCAGTAATCCATCTAAACCGGATTTTCTCGGCGCGTTTCTATTTGTGGAAGTTGTGGATTACCTGAGATCGAGGGGAATCTTGAGCCGGTACGTGCCGAAACAATTCTTTGTATGAGTGGAATCCCAAACCGTCTCGTTGGTTGCTGCGTCACGAAGGGAAAAAATTAATTATGTTTGCTGAACTCTACTACACTCAGTATTTATCTTCTTGTGGTGTTGTTTCATCAAAGTTTAAGTTGCAGAAGATCAAAAACAAGAAATACACCCAAGTCAACAAACAGCATAGGGGGGATGAGGCAAATAACTCCTTCGTATCCGTAGTACGATTGTATAGATGATGGAAGACAATCTCAAAACCTAATCACCAAGTACCACAGAATATGATGAACAGATGACAGGGAACCAGCAAGTCTCAACCACAAATTCAAGAATCCCTGCTAATTCCATCTGAATCAAAAGTAAACTGTAGAATTCAGGCTTATTGAAGATTTCAAGTAGACACATGCGCAGAACCTACCAATGATAAGAAACCATCTGCACACCCCAACCCGCATAATCCTGTAATTGTCATTGAATTCGGATGGAAATGTGGAAGTAATGGTTGTTGAAGCCAATCCTGGTGAACCGACTAGGGACAGGCGTACCGACAGATCTCCCTCCTACTATTAGGAAGGATATTAGGATATTAGGAAGTGCCCGGATGTTGAACGTGGTAGATTTTAATAATCTCAACAAATTAAAAGTAAATGGAGAACAACTTAACTTTGAAAGGGAACTCAAAAATCTGGGTTTGATCCTGAATGAAACGTTTTCATGGGATTCACAAGTAACGTCTGTACGTAAAAAAACCTATAAGGCCCTATATCAATTGCGGAAATTCGCATTTCACTTTCCCCAATATGTCAAAGCTAGACTTGTTCAATCATTGATATTACCATATTTCGAATATGCACCAAGTGTGTTTACGGATATGTCTGAAAAAAATAATAGAAAAATGCAAACCGCCATGAATGCAACAATTCGCTTTATTTTTGATTTAAATTATAATGATCACGTGACGCCATATTTTGATAAACTTGAGTGGTTGAAATGTAAAGAAAGAAGAGAATTGTCTGTAGCAACTTTCACTTATAAAATTCTTAGAATAGAACAGCCTGTGTACCTGTTCGATCGATTTCAAAAGACCTCAGAAGTCAGGTCCCATTCGAGTCAATCTCGATATGCAAATAAACAACTACGAGTCCCCACTCATCGAACTGAACTATACAGTAAATCCTATTTAATTGGAGCTATTAGGTTATATAATAATAATACTTCCATCTTCATAGAAGCTAAGACAGTAAAACGATTTAAGACACTGTATATTGAATTTTTATGAAAAAACGTAAACCAATAGACGTTTAGATAGAGGTGATTTTGTAATACTTTAGTAATCCATGATATGAAGATACGTATGAGAAGTGACATGATTTATTTATTTATTTATATACAAGTTGATTTCATTTTTTGAGTTATTTGAAATTCAATGTATTTTATAATTAAGTGTTCATTGTTATGTAAGGCTAAGCCTGATTGTATGAAATGATAAATTTATTTCTGTATATTTGGAAGAGCGGACCAATGGGTCCGAAAATGTACAGATTAGTAAATAAACAAATCGATCAATCAATCAATCCTACCGCTCATCTCCAACTCCGTGAGTAACTCCTTTGAAAAGGATTAAAATCAATAATCTAATAAACAAATAAAATCCCTGGTCACCAATTCAGATTCAGAATAGATCAACAATACTTCAATTACACCGAACTACCAGAGGGATTTTTGTTGCTGAAGCACACCATAAAGTAGGTATTCAAGACATCATCCGCAGAATCTGTTGGTGAGAAAAAAATAACTAGATTTGAGAAATAATAAAATTTCTGGTGTCCTTTCACGATCATATTGATGGTCCCCTTAATCTCAGAAATATCAACACCATTCGACCGCAACATAAGTAAGCCTTTTAGGCACGCTTGATTCACATTGTGCCCCTGGGTCAGTTCTACATCAGTTAAGTTTCAGTTTATCAGAACATTTCCTGCCTTTTTGACATTCATTCAGCTAGGTGTACATGGATTTTCTGCTTTATATGCATGAGTCCATCGACGTGTCGTTCAAACCATAGTTACTACCTATTTTGAACTATTTTTAAACTAGTTAAAATTTTTTTTATCTTGGTCGATTTCAAAGTTTTATTATTGAAAATAATAAACCAAAATCAATTGCCCAATCTCGATCTCTCTCTCTCTTTCTTTCTCTCCTATTGTAACACCTGTGGGGATCCCTAAAAGTCTGCAGCCCAGCATAAATCACAAACTGGAGCCCTCGGAACTCTTCCATGATTACTTCGCTAACCAGAGTTAGAGGAAAGTGAAGAGAGGAGTAGGTTAGAATAGAATAATTCAAATTGACAGAAGTTGAACCTCGAGGGGACCTCGATAAATGAGATGCGACTTATTCATGTGATTTCTGCCGCCCTGATTCTCCGGTCTCATTCTAATCCACTTCAATTTACTAGTCGTCTGGCAACCTCCTGACCCGTGGGTGAAGGGTCGTGACCCATGGGTGAAGGGGTCCCTCAAAGACATTGCAGTCGTTTCCAATTTGTTTCTCCACTTTTAATTAACTAGCGCTGACACGGCGGAGTTTTCAATTGGTTTCCCCCGCCCTCGGTTTAAACTCGCGGACAGAGGTCGCGTGGAGGAAGCGGCGTTACAAACAGCCCACCATCCCCCCACTCATGGGTGGTGATTAAATGAAAATTATGGGTGCCCTCTGTCAACCTCTCTAGTTCCCTGTTTCGCCCGGGTCTCCACCAAACTATTCCACTAACTGATATTGCTTTCGGCCCCAACTTCTGGTGATGGAGCGAAGGGCGGGGATGACAACTGGCGATTCCCATTTCCCGCCGACATGCGTCGGAAATGAAAACGCGTGTTTCGAGGGTTATTTTCTGAACAGCTTGTTTACCACAATTCAACCTATCGCGATGCACCTCAGCAGGTTCAGGTTAAAGAGCTTTCACCCCCCCCCCCCATCATCTCCCACGAAGCCTCCCATCCTGTACGCGTTTCATCCAGGTTCTGCAAGTCTCACTATTGACAATGGAAAACCTTCATATCAGACAGGTTTCACCATCGCGTATTACTTTGCAAATTAAATCCCCAAGTAAGAGTTTTCATTCACCAACGCGTTTTCACGGATCAACCAGGCCTTACCAACTCTCTGATCAGTGGATTAACTACGGATCCAACTCTGTCGCCATATTGATATCTCATTATTCCTAAAAAACTCAAAAAGTCTGCCAATTGGGTGTGGCACATTGCTTCCTCGTATCCTTAATTTATCTCGTAATTTATCCGCAATTTATTCGTAATAAATTATCAACTATTACTTGGAATATTTATCCTTAATTCATCTCGTAAAATTAATTTACTTACCGAGATGGAGCGATTTTGCTAAGATCCTACCCTACAACACGGGTCAAGCCCCTCGTCGGGTAGGAAATCTGAGCAAATCGCATCGCATCATGCATTTATCTTATTGTAAAAGTGTACAAAATGGAGCCAAATAAACATATCTATCAATCTACCTTAAACCGATTGTATCGATGATCCTATACATGGTAGCTTATCTCAAAATATAAATCTGCAAGTACCTTGCACTACCCTCACAGGGGACCATCTACACGTAGAGCCGCATAATCTCTGAAGATTTCATCGAATTCGGGGAGAAAATATGACTGTTACATGGAAATTCAAGTTTGTGGATGAGCACTGGCCATCAGTTTGGGGAGATGATTTTCATAGGGGACCATCAACATCCCAATCCATACATTCTCTAAAATCTTTTTCGAAATCGGATGGAAAATGTGGAAGTTATGGCTGTTACGAGAAATTCCTTTTGCACATGAGCAGTCGCTAGGTGATGATTTTTATAGGGGACCGTCTACACCCCAATCCGCATAATGCCTAAAAATGTCATTAAATCGGACAATAACTTCTTACAGATATGCCCGTTACAAGGATATCATGACAGACACACAGACATGAAACCAAAATCGTTCAGGAAGGTCTAAAACATAAAAAACGAGTAAAAATTTTGATTTTGGAGACAATTTTTTTTTCAACGTATTACTCGTCAAAGATGAATATATCCCCGAAATTCTCAAAACCTATCGTGATGATCCTGAATCAGGTGGCCATTGTGGTTTCCTGCGAACATATTTCAAGATTTTTCTGGCCAGGAATAATGACGAGAATCAGATAGTATGTCAAAAGTTGCCATGAGTGTCAGATTCACAAGTTCAAGCTCAGAACCAAACCTGACACAATGATCGTCCAAGAAAAATCAGGGGCACCCTTGACTTCGGCACCCACTGGTGGCGCATATTCCCCAGAATCCTCCACCGCCTCCAGGTGAAGCGTTGAGAAAAGAGAAGAAAAATACCACAGGACTCTTTGAGTGAACCTACATGCTTTGTGAGTGGTACTATTACCTACGCTGACAGTCACATACTCCAGCAATTGATGTAGCTCTTAAGCAACTCTATTTTACTTACATCAAACTCATCTGTTGTGATTAATCACTAAAAATACTACACTAGTATTAATTAATACTATTATATATGTAATTACTTATATTCTAGGAATTCATTATTATAATGAACTATAATAGTTCCGGTATAGGACAGCCATTGGGCTGCAGCATGAACAAATATGTAAATTAAGCCAGCTGCTTACTGTATTTTTGTACTTATCTCAACTGTGATGTCAGCGTTGACAAACAAGTCTACTTATTTCATAGAAAAACAAAAAAGAAATCAGAGGGAACTGCTGAAACTCGGACATTTTTTGAGATCGTTGATGAAGCATCCAGATTTGTTCACGAAAAAGTCATGAAAGAAAGTTCCACGGGAGAAATGAACTATCTGAAGAGTTATTCACATATTGAAAAAGTGAAGAAAATAGTGTCTTACAAGCTGCTCAGTTCAAGCCAGAACGAGTAAGGGAATCCGCAAATAACAGTGGAATCGAATGGGTGAACTCAGCACCATATCATCCCCAAGGTAACGGTTTAGTCGAAAAATTCGGGATCTCAAACGATTCTTCATGTAACCCAACTTCAAGGGGGGTTGTAAGAAATGGTTCCAACAGATCTTTCTGTGTACCAATTGGATGCTCACCCAACGTCTATTTCCAGCTGACGCAAGGTACGGTATCACCGAAGACATGATGGAAGAAACCGAGAAAGCAAAAAGTGACTACAACACTTCATTCAAGGGTTAATTTGATTGGAGGCACTCATCGAGAATACCGAAATTCTGAGGAGGGCAGATTCTGGTCGAAAGTGGATCGAAATAAAAACCCCCAATTATTCATCCCATCATACACCCCAATCTACAATCAAAAAATCTACAATGAAAAATGTAGAAGTTATGGCAAGGATTTTACATTTGCGCATGCGCAGTGGCAAAATCAATCAATGATTTTCATCTACGCAGCAACCCGCACAATCCCTGAAAATTCATTGAAATCGGGCAATAACTTCTTATAGTTTTGACCCGTTACAAGGATTTCATGGCAGACACACAGACACGAAATCAATAATGCTCAGGAAGCCCTAAAACGTAAAACGAGAGTGGAAATTTTGATCTTGGAGAACATATTGTTTTCCAACCTTGAAAATTCAAGATGAATTTCTTTTCCTTTTGAGTCTACTTTAGTAGACTCGGAAGCAAGATCATGCATGAATATCCTAGTTTTGCACGAGGCCAGTATACATTGGCTATAGGCAATCACTTGTGATGAATTATAGCAAAAATTTGAACATAGAATCAGATCTCTATGGAAAGTTTCCATTTTCAAGGAACCTCGCACTTTCATTTTCCCCCACAAATTTCGATGTACTGTTCATTCACGCCGAATCAAATCAGTAGACAAGATAGTTTTAGTAGGCAAGATTCAACAAAATAGATGGCCTAACTATTGGACCTCAAAAATTACAAAAACGGACAAACCCAAAAATGGTATTGTAACCCATCTTTCATCCCAATTCAATGAAATTTTCAGGGATTGTGGGGGTTGGTGTGATGGGCCCCTACGAAATCTAACTAGGTGATTTCTGTGACTTTTCTTTCTCCAATCGCATTCTGTTTTGCTTCTTCCAACTGGGAACGATGGGAATTAATATCATAGCAAAGGCCAGTTCCAATCACCCTCTCCAAGAATGACGCACTTTCCTTCGACGTATCAAAACTTAGCTCTGCTCAACCAACTGGATCAGTCCAAGCAACCTCCCTTTCCAACAGGCAGGGCAAATAGGTCAGAATAGCTCAACATTATAATGCGAATATAATTATAATGGCCAATATAAATAGGAATGGCTCTAAATCATCCTACAAATACTCACGATGTTGTACTTAGCGTCATTCGTCACGGTAACCAGCCGCGCAGGTTACCCATCATCGTTCATAATTCCCACCTTCTGTTTTTCATCTTTCTCTGGTAATCAATACCCACCAAGAACCAACACGTCAGTCTCTCGTTCTGATTATACCGGAGTAATATCCTAATGGATTTCCTGAGTGGAATCATCCTCCTCACGCAATCCAACGATTCAGTCGATTCTTCGAATCTACGAGAGCATCAATTTACACCTGATTTGACTTATGATGAGCACTGAGGTTTGGAATGGTTCTAACCAGCTTCATTAGCTAGAGCGGGATTTCCGACGGTTTATCGGTTTTTGTAGGAAACCTGCAGGTTTGGAATCCTCGTTATTGGAGGGACGAAATCCCCAGCACGAAACTGGCAGTTTATATTTCAAGTTTCCCGAAGTAGTTTAAAATCTGTTAGTTAATCGTGGAGCAGATGGTACTGTCCATGTCGGTGCTCCACTCTTGGAGAATTTTGTGATTCACAGTTTTCCTATCAGTCAGTCGTTTCCCATCCATCGCTGTTATCATCATTATCAATTAACAAGGTTTGAGTTATGTTGACTTCAGTATTCCATTCCGTTGTTCAGCATGAAGTTCCTTCTTCGAGACCTACGAGGTGTATCAGAAGTACTATTGAACTACTTAAATCATTTCAGTACTCAACGCATTAGTTTAAGCATGATCTTGCATTAAATTTTATAGATTGAACTCAGATCTTACGATGCGATGCCCACACTTATTATTGGTGAAAAATAACAATTTTTTTCCTCGCTCTCTCGTAACCAGCTTTGGCGGTTAAAGCTCAACGATTTTAGCCGTTTTAGCTAAACTGAAACGGAGAGGCACCTTGATGAGACATGAAAAACAAGTAAAGCTTGGATTGTTCACAAGAAAAGAGCGATTTCCTGTCAACAACAACTGAATTTTCGGCAGCCATTAAAAAAAAATCTAGTCAAATTTAAAAACGCTGCAAATTATTACACAA
This sequence comes from Apolygus lucorum, assembly GCA_009739505.2. Taxonomy (NCBI): domain Eukaryota; kingdom Metazoa; phylum Arthropoda; class Insecta; order Hemiptera; family Miridae; genus Apolygus; species Apolygus lucorum. The sequence continues at coordinate 60,387,423 of CM019178.2, read as the reverse complement.
AGGTTTATTATTTTTCTATATAGATCACACGTCTGCAAAGAACACGGCTTTGCCATTGTCACCACCTATTTACCACGTACCTACAGTAGGGATGGGTATCGTTATAAAAGTATCGATATTTTGTATCGATACTGTATCGTATCCGAGTATCGATATCCCAAGTATTGTTGGGCATGAGTATCGATATTTTAAAATATCGAGTATCGATACTTTAGTGTCAAAAACTATCAATATCATCCAAATTTCTCCAGAAAAATAATTTTTTCAACAACTTTTATTCAGTTTTCGCCATTAAGAGTCCAAGCAGAGTGATTTTTTCCATGATATAAACGTTATTTGTGCAACCAAAGAGTGATGACCCAAAAGCCTCTCTATCTTCTTCATTTTCAAGCCATTATGTTGAATTTTCCGCGAGAACAGTATCGATATTCGATATTTAGAAATATCGGATCCAAAGTATCGATATCCAAAAATATCGGATAGTGCAGTATCGATACTAAAATATCGAGTATCGGTACGAAAGTATCGATATTTTGAAATATCGAGTATCGATACCCATCCTTAACCTACAGCGGTCGCATTTTGATCAGCTAAAATTTGAACGGAGATTAGGCCTCTTTTGCGATTCACACTCGTGTTTCTGATTTATCGTAAGTCCAACCCTCAAAAATCCTAAAAATTAAATACTAGGTGTCTTAAATTGATGAAAAAACAATACCTTATATCAACATTTTTTGAGCTCAAATTTTTTTTTTCAAAATTTTAACCTACGGGGCACAACTAGGCCCCAAAAGCAGCCCGTATATAACAAATATCATCAAAATCGGTTAATGGGAACTAAGAAAGTGCCGCCTACGGCGGACGGATGGCCAAATTTGTATTCGTTTTTCGGGTTTTACGTACCTTGAAACGTAAACCAACAAATTTTGAGAGGGGTTAAAAAAATTTTCTTGGTCGATTCCAAAGGTTCATTATTGAAAATAATAAACCAAAATTGGATACCAACACGTGATTCAGCGTCGAAAAATAATGAAAAGATAACATGGGCCACACTTAGCAATTTTGAGCGTCCAAGGAGCCAGGTTCCGTCCATATAGGAAATGATAGTGTTGTGTTCTCGATATCCTTACTGAATTTTCCAAGTTCCCATCAGTTATAAAAGTCTCCCGAAACGACCACTCTAACTTCCCACCCTAAGCTGATCCCTCAATTTAGATGCGAGGATATCAAAAATGAAGGTCCCCTGTAACTCTAAAAAATTTACAACACCGAAAAGAGGTGACAAATGAATTTTTTAGCGCCGGTCCTCGAGCAGTGTCCAAGTGCCGGTTTCCTTGTAGATGGAGCCACTTGCAGGTTTTTACACTCAGCCGGACCCTCGTTTCCCCCTTACGACAGACAGCCTGCAGTAAACTTGGAATAGCAGCATGATCCTTCCATGTTAAAAACCACTCCGTCTTTACGAGGTCGTATTCTCTTTTCCGCGACGGCCACGCACCGGCATTTCACGGGCGATGAATTAAATTCGTTGGAGTGTGAATTCACGGTCGTTTCCCCTTTAGCGGATCAGTATTGATGTTTAGAACCGCACGCCATTAACTGCCGTCGTATTACCCGCGTTAAATTTCAATTTTTCGAACAGTTGCTTCGATCGAATAAACTCCAAACAACATTTCTGAACAGAGACGATGGGAAAACTCAACAATGAGATTCTTTCGAGATTAAAATGTTCCGTTCATGCAGTACATAAGCGAATTTTTGAAGAACGGTTTAACAGATTATTACTAATTGCTGGTATTTTTGGAACTACTGCAAAACCCCGTAATGAATGAAAGATGTTTGTGGAGATGCTGTGAGGCACTTGTCATTAGGGAGATGATAGAGCTGATAGTTGTGGCTAGATTTAGTCTGTAGAAAGAAAATAATGATGGGAGGAGGGATGAACTCAACACGATAACGAACTTGCATTGCTTTTCAATATTTTATTGACATTTTTATGTCTTTGCTTTGGCACATAAACTGAAAAATCGTCACGAAAACCAATAAATAAAATCACGCGATACCAATAAATAAAATAGACTCACTGTGTTGCGTAGAGAACAATCAACTGTTTTCTCATTTTGACGCTTGGTTACATGAACAAATATGTGGTGATATTGAACTGCCTAGTAATAAATACAATAAGAAAACACACATGAAAATGTCCCAATGTGTTGCAGACTCGTATGCAAGCATTTCGATATAGATTTCAACGAGAGAACCTTACGCCGACGGTCTACGTGGTTGCGCCATGAGACCAGTTTTTTTTGGAAAAACTTCAGGGATCGCTTCAGAATGTTCCAAAACGGATTTCAGTGTAAAAATTTTTCGAAAAAGTCCATTCTCAAATTTTTGAGGCCATTGCAATAGCTTCATTTTCCTTGAAAATTCGCTAAAAACGCTGCAAATTATTTTTTCTGCTTTAACCCCAAGTTATCAATTTCCCATTCTTAAGTTAACATTTTTTCTTCACCCCCTCAAGCTCAACGACGTTGTGTCAAATAGGTTTTGGTTTATTATTGTCAATAATGAACCTTTGGAATCGACCAAGAAAAAAAGATTGTTAAACCCCCCTCAAAATTTGTTGGTTTACGTTTCAAGGTACGTAGAATCCAAAAATCGAATACAAATTTGGCCATCCGTCCGCCATAGACCGATTTTGATGAAATTTGGTATTTGGGCTCTGTTTGGGGTCTAGTTGTGCCCCGAAGATTTTGGTTGATGTAGGTCGCTTCTAAGGGTTGAAAAATAAGGTTTAAAATTTTGAAAACGCCCTTGCTCAAAAAAATTGTATATAAAGGTATTGTTTTTCCATCAATTTGAGATAGTATTGAATTTTTATAGACCACGCGGAGCCCTGTAGGACAAACCGTTCGCTCCCTACGAGAATTTAAGGCTTGGAAGTACGATAAATCAGAAACACGAGTTTGAATAAATTTTAGCTGACCCAAATGCGATCGATGTTTTTCTTCATGTTGGTTGGTGGTAACAATGGTAAAGTCGTGTTCTTTGCAGGCTAGTGATCTATATAGAAAAATAATAAACCATTGTGTAATAATTTGCAGCGTTTTTATTGGTGATGCGTCCTTCAAATTGTTGTGTTTCGAATATTAATGATCCAGGTGGCTTCTCACCGCCTGCCGGCCAACGACTGTCAAACCGGTGAATTCAAAAAGTTTTGAGGGGATCACAAAGTGCCCTTCGTCTGTCCCTCATGTCGGGGGGGGGGGGGGGCTGGAGAGGGCTCTGCCCCCCCCCCCCCTCCTAGATTTCCAAAGAGCTTTCCTTACCAGACGGCTCGCCGTCAAATCCTCTTAGCGCCCTCCCAGAACAGCCTCGTGCGGTCGACGACGGCGCCAGTTGCCATGGATATAATGCGGCAGGTGAGGGAAAAAAATTTAATGGGAGCGGGATTTATATACTGTGTTTCTTCCAACGACAAACTGCCTAAATAGTCTGATGTCACCTGGTAGGTTTTTATCTAGTTTACATTAAGACTGCTGTAATGAGGAAACCAGTTGCTGATGGAGAAAATCGGATTTCCTCGTATACTCGAACCTACACTACTGCGCTTGTTTCTGCAGGTTCATTAGTTTAGTGTGTTTATTCCAACTACAACGAAATTAATTAGTTGAGCTTAATGAAGCTGACTTCTCTTTGTGGAACAGACGAGGAAGCCATCTTTCACTACCGGAATGAAAAGAGGAAACTGTAAGGTCCAGCTTTGACTTTGACAAGTCTCGACAATATTGTTTATCTGTAAAGACAACACAATCGCAGTGGATAATGAGTTTTCAATTCAATGTCACAATACTGATGCGCGTTTTGAGTGGATCCTAATAATACTTTTTTCCGTTTCGAGATAATCGAAGAACGCTGCAAGTTATTACCTACACAACGGTTTATTGTTTTTCTTCGAAGATCACCCTATCTATAGAAAGTACGAACAAAACCTCTCAATTCTAAAGAGAGGGTTTGGTTTTTGATTTTTAAGGAAGCATAACTGAGGGACCTAAAATTGAATTCAAAGAAACAATAATTGTTTCTTTTTATTTTGACAGTAAGTTCCTAGCAGCTAAACATGGATATCCAAAAGTTGTGGGTGCCTTCAATTGATTTGATTCTTGGTTTAAGGAAGCACAAGTGAGAGACACAAAATTCTATTCGAACAAACGAAAAATGATCGCATTTGATCAGCTGAAATTTGGACTTCCGTCATCCAACGTTCAGTCTTGTTTCTGTCGAATCATACGTCCAAAACAGAGTAACTGAGATAAATTTCAACTACCTACCTACGAAGGACCAGGGGCAGGTTGGGGGGGGGGGGGGAGGATTTGAGTCCCCAACACGCAAGGAAACTACTCTGTCTGGCGTTCACACGTATTCTGGTAAATTTCATGATAAAAGCGCATATACAGGGTGTCTACACTTTGGATGGGCATAACTTCAGGGTTCGATTCTACAAGGTATTTCCAACAAAAAACGTCTCTTTCTACACCTTTCTACTCAACAAAAACTTCAATCAGCTATAAATTAGGTGTTTTTATTGAGTAAAAAAGGTTTTACTTCATGCTCACTACCATATCTACGAATAATGCGTATTTTATGTACGAAAAACGAAGGTTTTCTTCGAAAAATCCACTTTCTAGCCGTCAGAATCATTCAGAAGTATCACTATTAGATTCAGCGTAAAAAATTACAAAGAAAATGATACCAAACTCGCCAAGCCGTCTTGAGATCGAGGGAGACCATAAACCGCTTGAAACACTGGATTTGCATGTAAAACACACGTTTTTTGACATTCAAACTTCATTTACTCTTCCAATTTGAATGTTAAAAAGGAAAATTGATAGACCGTTGGAAACCTGACAATTTGAGCATGTTTTCTCCGAAGAGCGCCCAACGAAATGGGCAGGAATTTAGAGAGAAAACGTTGGTCGAAGAAAGTCAAGTTTAGAAAAATCTGTAAAGTTGGCTTTTTGACTTGATTTTTAGAAACTATTTTATTGCTGAAATATTTTGATTTTGCACTAGGTAGCTTAGGAATTTAACGCTCTTTCCAACGGTGTTGTCTGAATCGAATGTTCAGGAGAAATAAGGGAGTTATGACCATATCAGTGCCGTACGGTCGAAAACGCGAAGAAAAACTTTAAAGTGAAAAAAATAGAATTTTGAGTGGGTTAGAAGAAAATTGCTACGAGACATTTTTTGTTGGAAATATCTTTTAGAGTCGAACCCTGAAGTTATGCCCATCTTAAGTGTAGACACCCTGTATATTGATCATCTGTGTGGTTTCATTCGTGTCTATAAATTTAATAATATCTTAAATTGATTTAATTAAAGTCATGAACATTCAGCATTTACGTAATTAAATGGCCTCATTAAGTAAACAATTGGTCCCACAGAGCTCAGATTGATGTTGAAAAAATTCGTAAAAATCGTAGCTATTTTATATTAATCAAAAAAACAATAACCTGTATATCGAAAGCTTTCGAGATGGGTCGTATTGAAAACGTTTTCCCCAAAATTTACCCCTTTTACTGCTTAGAGCCTTCAGCTAAAAATCAAGAAACATGGAACATGCTTTAGCCGTGTTTTGTTTTACTGTTTTCTGTTACTAAGAATTTGTTGTCTGTTGTTTTAATTTAGCCCTTCATGGGCCTGCTTTTCAAATTGCTCGTCAGTTCATTCACCTCTTTATGTCCCAACGGTAAACATCTAAAGCGTCGAAGAACATATCGCAACTAAAAGCCCGCGTGTTCATAACAAAATTTCGCCTAGGTTTCAAGATCCTTTGATTAAATTCGTAAGAACCAAGCCAACCAACAACATCAATATAATCCAAATGTTCAAAATCGATGTTGGGTTTTACAGCGAATGTTGTATGCAGTTCTTTTAAATCAGAAAAATATCTCAGCGTCTTCCATATTTACAGCGGTTTTGGCAGTATATAACTTACGCATGAATTGAGGGCTTTTCAACGAGTGGCGAACAACTTTCGGGAGATGAAAACTAACGGCGATACATTTCCCTAGAAACGAGTCGGTTGTAAGTGAAAATCATTACAAAATCCCGCGCTACTTTCGTTCCACGGTTTCGTCACATTTTTGCCCAGTGAGGTGATGGCTAAAGCATGTTCCACGCTAAAATGTTTGTTCGAGTTTTGCATTCAACATACCTTGAAATTAAACCATCAAATTTTGAGGTGGGTAGTTTTTTTCTTGCTTGAACATAATAAACGAAAAACAGCTCATTCTTTGAAATGAGTATTGAGTCATTTCGATGGCATTTTCACTGGCCATTCCTCAAGTTACCCATTGTTAGAAACCAAATTGCTTTTGTTTGTTAAATGTTTGGTCATTAGGTTTAAAATATAAACAGTTGTCGAGATAAGGTTCCTCGGAATGAGGTTCCTAATGAAGCAAAAACGACTATTAAAACATGTTATTGAACAAATTAAGGGTTTACGATCAGAATGGATTGAAGAGGAATTCACCAGCAGAGTCACAAAGTAAAGTTCGTAGTAATTTTACTTACTAATCAGGTGTACACTTGACATCGAAGCGACCTATTATTAGCAATTATTAGTCAACTGACGCCTCAATAACTCTCCCACCCGAGTACCAAAAACCAAAGTACTCGGCTGTGAGACTAGGGCTGAATATAAGCCCAGGTCTCCACCAGTTGGACCACCTCCATTTATTTTACAAACTCAAATCTTGTATAAAGCATCTCTCAATCAACCATCATTAACTCTTGGAAAATTCATAGGGACAAACTTCCATCCTCTGAACCTGATTTTAAGAGAGGAAATTTTCCCCCCTCTTTTAAAGCTGATACCTTAAATAAGGCAAGCTAGTTTTTACAGACCAGAGGCTTAATCTTCTATCTCATCATTTCCCTTACAAGACACCTCATGTTGCAAAGAAAACAGAGTCGATAATAGGTAAGTAGCTCATTACAATAGTAAAATGAGGAATTTCACCGAATTCTGTTTGCATTTTTCCTGAATAGTAAATGGTGTGGGATAGATGAAAATCGGGCTGATTTCGGAAAACAAGTCTCCTGTTATTTTTGGGAGACAATAAAAATTTTTGATTTCAAAACTAACCGGGAAAACGGACGTGATGTGGGAACGCTCGCTGATTGGGCTGTTCGGATCGCCGTCTTTCCCCCGTGTTGCCCATTGGGACGACGAAATCGTGTTTTCTAAGAGAAAAGTTATCAAACAAAAACAGGGGAAACCTAATTTTCTCCATCTTGCTTTTCCTATTGCATCCGAGTCTACCAAGGAGGTAGCGGAAGCTTTGTTTTCACTTTTCAAGGACGAAAAAAAAAAGTTCTCCAAAATCAAAATTTTCACTCGCGTTTCGCGTTTTAGACCTTTCTGAACAATTTTGGTTCCGTGTCTGTGTGTCCGTGTGTCTGTGTGTCTGTCATGAATTCCTTGTAACGCGCATAACTATACGAAGTTATTGTCCGATTTCGATGAAATTTTCAGGGATTGTGTGGGTTGGTGTGTAGACGGTCCCCTATGAAAATCATCATCCTCGGACTGATAGAAGCGACTGCGCATGCGCAAACGTGAATTCCTTGTAACGGCCATAACTTCTACATTTTTCATCCGATTTCAATGAAATTTTCAGGGATTGTGCAGGTTGGTGTGTAGACGGTCCCCTATGAAAATCATCATCCTCGGACTGATAGAAGCGGCTGCGCATGCGCAAATGTGAATTTCCTTGTAACGGCCGTAACTTCCACATTTTCCATCCGATTTCAATGAAAATTTCAGGGATGTTACAAATTAGAGTTTAGATGGTCCCCTATGAAAATCATCACCCCCGGATTGATAGTAGCCGATGCGCATGCGCGAACGTGAATTGCTTGTAACAGCCGTAACAGTGGCGTGTGAGTTGAGGATCTCAAACCCCATTCAAACATCCCTTGATAGGTCAGTCAGCAATGCTCTAGATTCCCACTCAGGAGTCCCAGGTTCGAATCCTAGTCATGCTATAAATTTTTGATCCAATCACTACCGCACTTACATTTTTTCGTCCGAATTTGATGAAATTTTCTAGGATTGTCCAGATTAGCGTGTAGATGGTCCCCTATGAGGATAGTGAAAGGTACTTAGAGATTGGTGTTTTCAGATTAACTACTGTGCATTGGATCATCTATATAATCAGGTTATGGATACGAGGAAGCTATGTGCCACACCCACTTGGCAGACGTTTTTTTTCTTCAGTTTTTCGATTTCGAACTTTACTGTTTCGTGAAATTTTGCATTTGGGGACTATAGATTTCTCGATCTCAGCGCTTCAAGCGGCCATAAATGAACTATTCCAGGATGACGTCATTTTCCCGGTTTTTTTAAACATTCGTATTTTCTACACTGTTTTGTTAATTCGTAAATTAGGAAGTTTGGGCTGAAAGAATCCGATTTTGGGGTCAAAAATAGGAAATTCTAACATGGTGAAATTCCTCATTCCCCGGTGATTAAGACAAACATATTTCAATTCAAAATTTTATAAGAGCACAGAACCATCTAGTTCACGTTCCTCAGGATTGGGCAAATGATTAGGAAAGTAAGGATGATAGAAAGTACAGGGAGAAGCCTCTCACGATAGGCGTTGGAGGTCGTGTAAGACGGGATTTTAATACAGGAATAGTAATAGGTCCCCTACTTAAGTGAAACGAAAAATGTACCCACCACTCTCTTATTGAAGCAGTGTCTGGAGAAGGTGCCAGCCTGAATCAGCGAAACCAACGGAAAAACGTACTGAGTAGCAATGCCTTAAGGAGGACGGCAAGCATTGGATGAGGATTAGTTCTTTCAATATGAATCAGTAGTAAGTGATAACATTGTTTTTCACATTTCTACTTCACTAATCAGTTTCATCCTCTAATATTTGTGTTACACATCATTTATAAATCGGGAAAATATATTATAAAATCGAAAAATTAAAAAATAAAAACCTTTTTAACAAAAAAAACGGGCCGACCTCAAAAATGATGTCAGAAAACACGAAAAAGGAAAAAATGATAATCTCAGTGAATTCAGATAGGAAGATAATTGCGTAGGTCGGTACGGATTGAAGTCGCCACCGTGCCCATCTGTACACACAAACGAACCACCTCCCATACTCGATGATCTGAGCACAAGAGTGAGTAGCATTGAGTTACTCGTTACATTTAGCCATAAAATGTGTTCCCAAACTATTAGGTGGTACTTAACTGCTGTCATATGAGTGTGACAATAAGTGTGAATCTCCATAGGAATTGTTGTGACGACTATTTTGAATCTTTCGATTAGAGCAATCTCAAAGATAGTCGAGAAACGACTATCCGAAACTCTTCGGATTGGTACCAGAATAAGGAAAGCTAGGTGTTCGGACAAAAAAAAAAATCGTCGTCCCACGACACACCGAAAAAGAACCTCCTCCGTCGCGGGCCCTCGGCCCTTTGAAATCGGTCAAAAAGGAACTCAACGTGAATATTCACCCCCTCCTCCACCAACAACCACCATAACAGTTCAAGTGACATTCCCGAATTTGATCAGCATTTTAAAATCTATGATCCTCGATACCTTCGAGTCCACCCTCAACGGTAATAGGTCTTAACATGGTCCTGGTGACGCCACTGATTTGGTTCACGGTGCCACTTGGAATAGTTCAATAAAATCGAGAGACAGATTATGTTCCCTAAATGTCCAATCTTGGGTTCCATTATTAAGCCTTAAAAGGAGAAAAATTATTGAAAATTCTGGTAATCACTGGACACAATTTCCCCCACTCCTCCCCTCCTCAGGCAAATTTCGATATTTTGGTGAAACAAGTGCAACTGAGAAGTTGTCTGAGACGATAAAAAGAAAGAAAAAACAGGCAAATCGAATGAGTATTGAGGAGCAAGCAAGTGCCGTCAGAATGCGCCATATATTTTCAGTAAATACCCCCCGTTCCTCCACCTATACTCTAATTTCGGAAATCCAGCTACGTAGAGAAAAAAAACCACCGAAAAAAAAAATAACTGCAGAAAATCGGACGGAGAATAAGGCCTAGGCAGAGTACATCAGATTTGTCACATACATACTCACACACGGACATACACATATGGTGTTTTTGCTGATTTGGATTCAGAAAGGTCTCAAAAGGATTAGTGTGTGGTTATTTTTCTTTTCCGGGAGTTTTGTCCTCCTCAACCCCAGATTGATCGCATAAGGACGCCCAAGTCTTACTGTGGGACGTCGCAACAGCGTAAAAACCATCAACATCTCGATTTGTCCAAATGCGACGCCATGAAGCCGTTAAACTGTTTTGTTCGTCGTCCCCGACTTTCGAAGAAAACCTCGTGGTTGCTGCGGATTAACCGCAATGAATTAAATCAACATTGGACAATCAGCATTGTGCTCGCAAGCTGTAACATAATTTTACCTGTAAACCAATTTTACGCGATCAAATAGCCTGATTATTTCCAGGGTTTGAGGGTAGTTGGGAGCTGGCCCAGAGAGAATGCACATTGATTGCATCACGATCAGCCGAAGGCTCGGTACACGCGAGAAAGTGTGAAATCATCAACACAGCAGTGAAAAACTGCAGTATCGTGTTTCTGGTTGTAGATGCAGAAAACCATCAACACGATGGCGACAAAAAGTTTCGTACTGGGGAATTCATCAGGAATATGTGCAGAGAGGATGTCTACGGCAACTAAATACGGCTAAGTTATTCTAAGAGAGGAAAGTCTACTGTCGACACAACTTAGCAAGTGTTTTTCAATTCTGGCGGGTGGAATTTTTCATCCGATGTAACATCGGGAAAACGTAGCTGGCGCGACCGTACGTGCGTAATCTCCTAAAGCCCATAGAGCTAAACGGCAGCCCGATGAAATATTTATCCGGATAAATCCCTCCTCTCTTCATTCGCATTAATTATTCGACGGAGCTACCGCTGAAATGGAATCCAATCGCGAGGAACATTACACCTAACCGCTCCCTCTCGGTTACTAGGATACGTCATTTTTATTTTCCTGGTTTCAACCTTCGACTGTCATCGTTCTAACTGTAATATCTCTCGGACACGTCGCCAACGCAACATTCTAGTTTGGCGATTCAAGTTTGAGTAATCCTTAGTGGTTTATAATGCTTCAGTCGATGAAATGAAACGACCATAAATAAAAAAAGTCTGCCTAGTGGGTGTGGCACATAGCTTCCTCGTATCCATAACCCGATTTTATAGATGATCCGATGCATAGTAGTTAATCCCAAAACATCAATCTCTAAGTAACTTTCACTACCCTCATAGAGGACCATCTGCACGCTAAACTGGACAATCCTAGAAAAATACCATCGTCATTAATAGTATCGTTGCTGTAAACGTAGTGATAAGGCGTAATGTTTTCCTTACGAATCTACCAAGGTAGCGGAAGCTTTGTTTTCACTTTTCTAGGTAGAAAAAAAAAAATGTTGTCCAAAATCAAAATTTCTACTCGCGTTTTACGTTTCAGACCTTCCTGAACAATTTTGTTTCCGTGTCTGTCTGTCTGTCATGAAATCCTTGCCAGAGCCATAACTTCTACCTTTCTCATCCGATTTTGATGAAATTTTCAGGGATTGTACGGGTTGCCTTGTAGATGGTCCCCTATGAAAATCATCACCCCCGGATTAATTAGTAGTTAATAATAGAATTCTTTTTTTTGGACTCGCTCTTCAAGCTGGCCAAAATGAACATTCCTGGAGTGAGTGTTTCGGACACAGGCGGTTTAGCTGAAGCTGGAAGTCCAGTAGAGGTAGAAGGAACAGCACACGTAGACGGTTCATCCAAGGTTGACTAGAACTTCTGCACAAAATATGTTGTTGTAATTACTGATGTAACCTATGTATAACTACTAATACCAAGAATATACACCGAGAGCTCAAATTCAAACCATTATCTTGGTGAACCATGAGCAAAACTTCTCTCCCTGCAATTCCATCTCTCTTCCTACAAACCAGCCTCTTCCCAGAAGTTGTAGGGAGAGAGGTTGTAGGGAGAGAGATTTGTGAGGTTATCACTCTCTACTGGCCTCACCATTATTGATTCTGAACGTTATCAAAAAACGCTGCAAATTATTACACAACGGTTTATTATTTTTATATAGATCACTCGTCTACAAAATCACCAACCATCCAATATAAAGAGAGAAAAAAAAAATAATAAAAAAAAAAAATCAAAAAAAAATCAAAAAAAAAAAATCAAAAAATCAAAATCACAAACCATCGATCGCATTTCGGTCAGCTCTAATTTGAACGGAGATTAGGCCTCTTTTGCGATTCACACTCGTGTTTTGATTTATATATATATATATTTCAATATAAACCCTTAAATTTTCGTAGGGAGCGAACGGTTTGTCCTACAGAGCTCCGCGTGGTCTCAAAAAATTCTAAAAATTCTATAGAATCATAAATTAAAGGAAAAACAATACCTTCATATCGAAATTTTTTGAGTTAGGGCGTTTTCAAAATTTCAAAATTGATTTTGGAACCCTTAGGAGTGACCTACATCAACCAAAAGCTTCGGGGCACAACTAGACCCCAAATGGAGCCTACATACCAAATTTCATCAAAATCGGTCAATGCTAAGTGGCAAAAGTGCCGCGTACGGCGTACGGCGTACGGCGTACGGCGGACGGACGGCCAAATTTTTATTCGATTTTTGGATTCTACGTACCTTGAAACGTAAACCATCAAATTTTGAGGGGGTGTTAAAATTTTTTTTTCTTGGTCGATTCCAAAGGTTCATTATTGAAAATAATAAACCAATACATAACACTATGGCATTCATAATTGTAATTTGAGTTTAATTAAACTTAGTTGAACACTTACCCTGATGAGTGAGGTGGTTGTAGGGAAAGAGAAAGTATTAACCTACTCTCAAAGCTTCAACACTTCACAACATAACCCACACAACTGGGAGCTTGGAAATTCAACAAACTTCAGTAGCTTCGGAAGCCATCTTGCAGCAGTGTTCACTTTTGTTTTTCATGACACAAATAATCGTTTTCCAGGAGTGGGCGGGCATTTCAAAAAAATTGTAGGGAGAGAGAATAAAACCTTGTGACAGCATCAAAACATAGCAAAAACCCTTCCAATTCATGTAATTTTCGTTCGTTTCTAATTTATTCCTGAAGAGGAGAGTACCCTGGACCAATAACATTTTTTACTTAAATTGGCCTTGATTTTCATTGGGGACCATCTAAATACTAATCTGTTACATCCCTGGAAATTTCATTGAAATCGGATGGAAAATGTGGTGGAAAAGTTATGGCCGTTACAAGGAATTCACGTTTGCGCATGCGCAGTCGGACAATAACTTCCTATAGTTATGCGCGTAACAAGGAATTCATGACAGACACACAGATATGGAACCAAAATTGTTCAGAAAGGTCTAAAACGCAAAACGCGAGCGAAAATTTTGATTTTGGAGAACTTTTTTTTTCATCCTTGAAAAGTGAAAACAAAGCTTCCGCTACCTTGGTAGACTCGGAAGCGATTCGAGAGTTTTCGAGGTAGGGCACCATTGAAAATTTCAGCCCTTAAATTTCACTCCTTAGAAGTGATTAACATCATCCAAAAGCTTCGCGGCACAACTAGACCCCAAATGGAGCCCATTTACCAAATTTCAACTAAATCGGCCCAGGGTTGCTAAGAAAAGAGCCGCGTACCTACGGCGTACGGACGGAAAATTTTGTATTCGATTTTCGGATTCCACGTACCTTGAAACGTAAAACATCAAATATCGAGGGGGGTTAACATTTTTTTTTCTTGCTCGATTCCAAAGGCTTATTATTGAAAATAATAAACCAAAACAAAGCTTCCGCTACCTTGGTAGACTCGGAAGCAAAATGTACAATAGAATTAAGGGAGAAATTTGTGTTTTAAGGAGAAAAACTACTCACGTTGTGCTTGCATTGCATAACTAAATGTTCCAGTTTTCCATAGATTCCTTCGCACCTGCTTCAATCCGCTGACTCCTGAACTTCAATTCTAGCAAGATATGCATCGCAGACTCCATGGGTTGATCTTATAACGCTCATGGCCCGACCGAATTCTTTATTTACTTATCGCAGATAGAAACATGGCGTAAATGGGAACTCTTATGAAATGGTCCCTCACTTGTTGAGCTAAATTTGCCTCAGGATACTGTGAGTCTCCACTCACTGGGGAACCTTTCCAGTGAAGAGACTGGGTTAATTCGTTAACTCCCTTCCAATCCGAATTTGTCATAGCCACCCGCGGCGATGATTGTCAGATTCGGATCCGTGGTCAGCTCAAAAGGTGACGTCACCCCCCTCCTCAACATGAAGACGCCGTCTCCAGCCAGAGCGTCCCTCCCTCGGCGGGGGGAGCCAATCAGAAGTCTCCACCTGGCAGGCGCCCGTCCGTCGAGGGAGCGGAGGGGGACCATCCAGAACAAAACCAACGAGCAGCCCCCTCCACAGACAGACCCCCTTAGATATTCAGTAAGAGTCACCGTGAGCCCCGCTGCCCGTGAACTTGAGCCTGCTAGAGTCAAAACCGCCCCCCCAAATACTTTCAAGACGCTTTTTCGTAAGATCCCTGACCATCGAAATTGCCGTCTCGCGCCGAATTGATCCGGTTGAAGAACCCTTGGATTCACTGGACGTCCGTCGCCACAACCACCACAACCGCCACATCACACCTGGAAGGATACCTCAGGGCCCTGACACGTGTGAGTGAAAACTATAACTTACCTTTAAACCATTGGCCAATGCAGTTAGGACAGTGCGTAGAAGTAATTCTGGAACAGTTGAACAAAAGTCGTAATTTGAGAAGTTGTAACTTAAAGCTAAATACTTACCTGCAACATAAAGTTAACCTATACTTACCATACTCACCTTTGTTGAAAACCTGGAACGTTGAACTGATATACTCTGGAAACCTGAAACACAAAGTCAAATTGGAGTTATTAAATTGTACATTTGAAATATTATCTGCAAATCTATCCTATTGAACATTTAATCTTGTGCCATACTTACTTGTGTTGTTGCGCCCATCCGGCTTCTTTTCGACACACCCTTCAGTGTGCCTAGTCAGAAAACCATTTGCATATTTAATAAACTTATCTTTTATTGTTGTAAATCTGCATTTGAATATCTTTTCTCATTTTACCTGGTTCCTCAGTGTGAAAACCGGAGCTTGGTGACGCGTCACACTCCGCCATCTTTTCCGAGGCGTCCCTCAGACACCTTCGTAGGCCCCTTCGGCAGCGTCGCATTTGGCGGACGCCATTTTCTCAGTAGGACGCCCTTAAGGCTAACATTTCAGATTGCATCATCCCGAGGAATCCGACTGGCCGCTTCACCGCCTCGTCACAGGTAAATACCACACGCTACCCCTTGTAAATTTAACTATTGTTTCGATATTTGTTTGTCTTCCCCTTTCCCACCTGAGCTCGCCACGTTAGGTTTTGTGCCATTCGGTGAACTTGGGATCGGCACGTGGCGTCACAACCTCGTGCTGCCACCAACTACGCCGCGGAACGAAACCTTAACCCTGTCGAACGCAAATCCCGCTTACAACTGGTGTGTCGCCACAATCGTCACAACCGCCACGAGTAAGCCGGGACGCTACCTCTGTGGTCATCGACACAATCGCCACAAGTAGCAGGCCTACAAATTTGGTGGCAGCGGAGTGGATCCCGGTGTGAGTAAGCCTCACACGAACCCACTCAAACTCGTAGGCCGTTCGACACGAGCTCAGTTCTAAATTTAGAGTCTATCGAAACAAACCTTGAAAATAAAACACACTGAGACAGGTAAAAATAAAAATAGGTAGGCTGTACATCCATTTATTATACAGGAAAAGTGACATTAGAAGCAGCCTTCCGCACGAAACGACGCGAGAAGACGTCTCTTCTCGTAGTTGTATTTTTCTCGACTTAGACCGATTCACGCCGACAGACTTCTTCGTGCCTAGGTGGTAGTTAGTACAAATCGCTACCATGTTCCTCAATAACCCGACACCTAGCGACAGGGGGACCGAAACCCAATCGTCCTCCGGCACGGAAGCTGTAGAAACAATGACTCAGACAATGAAGGAGATGAACATTCTCCTTCAGCGATACAATAACGTAACACATGAAGCAGATAGGGAGGACATACCGCGCTCGGTATTCCTCGAAGTAGAGTCGTGGGACCCAGACGCGACCGGTGCATTAAGTGTTGTGTCGTTTTTTGCGAATTTTGATATGGTGACCACGGGTTTGACCTCGCGACAACGATACCGTTTACTCCGCACAAAAGCGCGGGGAACCGCTAAGCAATTCCTTATCGATCGGGATGACACGCTCGACGTAGACAACGTCTACGAGATCGTCCGTGACGACATGATCAAGTGGTTCCAGAAGGAAAATCCACAACACGCCGCCGCACTCCTGTGGACAGTCAAGCGGAACGCCACAGAAACGCTCCGCCAGTTTGCCGACCGAGTCCGCAGCCTTGCCCGGTGTGCCGTCATGGAAGAAGGAGGACAACTCCGACGTCACGAACGCCACGACTGGGTAGAAAGAAAAACCCTGA
Organism: Apolygus lucorum; assembly: GCA_009739505.2. Lineage (NCBI taxonomy): Eukaryota > Metazoa > Arthropoda > Insecta > Hemiptera > Miridae > Apolygus > Apolygus lucorum. The sequence continues at coordinate 60,370,812 of CM019178.2, read as the reverse complement.
GCGCTTTCATACGTGGTGTCAGCAAAAACATGAGCGCACTGCTCATCACAAATCGCCCCAGATCGATCCAGGACGCGCTGAGCAAGGCGGAGGAATTGGAGGAGACCCTAGACGACACAATCGACACAGACGAACGTTGGGACTTGGCGGCCATTACCAACGACCGCCGATGTTACAACTGCGGAAGTCCTGAACATTTCGCCGCCCGATGCCCGCGAAAAGACGAACCCCTACAGCGTCACAATCGACACAGGGAGGAGGACCACCGCCAAGATAAACCCAACGAGCGCCGAAGCGCCGAGAAACCGACCCCACGATATCCGTGTATGTTTTGCGCGGACAAAACACACTTCCCCGTAAATTGCCCATTCAGCCCGAACAAGACCATATTTTGTGACTTCTGTGGCGTCCGAGAACATCTGGAGGAGGATTGTTACAAGAAGAAGCGTCTCCTCCCCGTGTCGCAACCGGTCATGGCGCCGGCACATTCAATGGAGGTCGCCCGTTATAAGAAGCCAATCGAGGAGGCACATGTTCCCGCCGTGGAAGCTCCGATGTCGCGGACTATGAAAATCACCGTGGGACTGGGCCCGGAGGAACGAGAGATGACCCTGGACACCGGAGCTACGCTTTCGGTACTTTCAACACCCGTAAAGGGGATTCCAATTCTCCCAACCCGAGCGATCGCGTGGGGAGCTGATGGAATGCCCCTACATTTCTCCGGGGAACAACGCGTCATCACGAGGATCGGCGAATGTGTATTTGAGCACACATTTTTAGTATTCGCAAGGAGAAGCGCTACGCTTGATCTTTTGGGGCTCGACGTACTTCGAAGGGTGCCCATCACATTTACAACGGGACCGGAAATGAAATTCCGCACCCCTAAAGGCGTCATCCGCCCATATACGCCGGTCGACACACCCGAGGAAATCTACAGCGTGGGGGTAGTGTTGCGGCCCGAGGGGCGGGAATTTGGGACGTTTGTGGATCAAAATGAAAGTCATGATCACAACGCTCCTCTCCCTAGCACCCCTTCGGCGGCAACAACTGCCTCCGCCACGCAAAAACTATCGTGCGTGGATTACGAAAAACCGGACGACGCTTCGGAGGTGCGGGCAAATTTCGCCACAAATCAAGATGGCGCCGGAAGCCTGAAGTTTTGGAATCGGCAGTTCAAGGGCGTTTCTGTCCCTATCGATACACCCGTTGAGCGGTACGACGATACACCCCACTACAAAAACTTGACGAAGGATCCGGCCCAAAACCTTCCACTTCCTCCGAAAGTACATTTCAGCACACCAATTTCACGACGTTGTGCAACCCCCACTACGCCGACCGAATTCCAGGAAGTTGACGACGCAAGCGACAGCACGGACCCCGCACCGGACTCTGATGAGAAAACCTCCCTCGAAAAATGCCTCGATCGAATGCTCCACAACTACCATCGGACTTATGTCGATCACTGGGATCGACACAGTGCGACACAGTTCGCCACAGAGGATCGTCACAACACGACACAGTTCGACACGGTGGATCGGCACAGTGCGACACAGTTCGCCATAGAGGATCGTCACAACGCGACACAGTTCGACACGGTGGATCGGCACAGTGCGACACAGTTCGCCACAATCGACCCATGTGTTGAACCATATCCCGATATAGTCGATACCCCTAATGAAACGAGTTCTAACGTATCCCTTAGAGAAGAAAAGGCCTGCGCCGAGATTTGTTCTATTATTCCCCCGATTCAAAACTATGAAAAAGAAGTATGTCTCAGCGCCACGCCAGACGGTCTAGAAGAAGAGGAGTGGGGGGAGCTACCGACCGACCAATGGGAAGCCCCGTTACCCGAGTTCGACGTGACCTTGCAAGAGAAACTACGACATCTCACAACGTCGGACGCGGAACCAACTAGGGAATTGTTGTGTAAATTTCGGGACTTATTTAAGCCACCTACGGGGGAGGGATGTCGATTGAATGTATCCCACGAGATAGTTACGACTCAACCCACCGTTACACAACAAAAACCCTACCCGGTTCCTCACGCCCTCCGCGACGTCGTTGAAACTCAAATCAAGGACATGCTGTCAAATGGGGTAATTAGCCCGTCTACTAGCCCATGGTGTGCGCCGGTACTACTCGTCAAAAAGAAGACGCCGCCGGGAGAAAAGCAGCTTTGGCGATTTTGCACGGATTTCCGACAGCTCAATAAAATCACCAAAGGAGACGCTTATCCTCTTCCCCGTTTACAGGAGACCCTTGCGATGTTGGGTCAGTGTAAATGGTTCACAACCATCGACTTAATATCGGGTTATCACCAGATACCAGTTCACCCCGAGTCAAGGGAGAAAACGGCCTTTTCCGTATTAGGACGTCATTTTCATTACGAAAAGATGCCGTTTGGACTGAAGAATGCGCCCGCTACATTTCAGCGAGTCATGAATGATGCCCTCGATGGAATCCTCGGAGATCATTGTCTCGTTTACCTGGATGACATCATAGTATTTTCCGCCACTCGAGAGGAACACCTCCAGAAATTGACTCAAGTTTTCGATCGATTAACCGAGGCCCGTCTTCAAGTGAACTTGTCGAAGTGCGAGTTTTTGAAAAACGAAGTTCGCTTTCTAGGTCACCGCATCACGCCCGAAGGAATCCTTACCGAGCCCGAGAAGGTCAAGGCCATTAAGGAATTTCCCGTACCTACCTCGGCGTTGAAACTGCAGTCGTTTTTGGGGCTGGCTGGGTTTTACCGGAGATTCATACCTCGATACTCGGAGCTCTCGGTGCCCTTGACCGACCTCCTCCAGAAGAACCGACCCTTCGAGTGGACAAGTAAACAACAACAAGCGTTCGACGAACTCAAGGTCAAGTTGACCGAGGAACCCGTACTCGCCTTTCCTGACCTGAATAAACCCTTTGTGTTGGCCACCGACGCTTCCGGCTCCGCTTTGGGGGCTGTCCTCTCGCAGAACTTCGAAGGGGAAGAGAGGCCCGTAGCATATGCGAGTCGAAAACTAAATCCGGCCGAAACCAGGTATTCCGTCACGGAGAGAGAGTTACTCGCTGTTGTGTGGGCGGTCCGCCATTTTCAAGAATACCTCTTAGGTCAGACCTTTGAACTTCAAACGGACCACATGGCACTCACGGCCGCGATGCACCTCCGCGACCCGACATCACGAATCGGGAGGTGGGTTCTAAGGCTCGCTGAATACGACTTCGTTCCCCGATACAGACCCGGAACTCAGATGAAGCATGCGGACGGATTGAGTCGAATGGACATAGCCGTTGTAAATCTCGATTTCCCGCGCGAACTAATGATCGCAGCACAGGATCTCGATGATTGGGTCCAATCGATGGTTTTGAGTCGCGGTAAGGAAGGATTGCGCAAAGCTAACGGAGTGTGGGAAATGAGAGTGCGACACGATGGTAGACACGAATGGGTACCCCTCATCCCTAGTTCACTTCGTGAATGGTTGATTGACAGATGCCATAAGAATGAGTGGGCAGGACACCCCGGAGCCGACGTGACGGAAAAGGTGGTGAGGCGACTCGGGAACTGGCCCGGACTATCGAGAGACGTCAAAGAACAGGTGCAACGTTGTGAAACATGTTTACGTCGCAATACTCCGACGAATCTGAAAAGCCCGATCCAGAAGCCGCTCCTCCCCGAGAGACCCGGACACATCGTCGGCATCGACTTCGTGGGGCCCATCGTGACGAATGGAAAATCCAAATACCTCCTTACCGTGATCGACCATTTTACCAAATATGCTGAAGCATACGTTACCACCAATTGTACCGCCTCAACTGTCGCGCAAATTTTAGCAAAGGAGTTTATACCGAGACACGGTGTACCCGAGAGACTTGTTTCGGACCGCGGACTTTACGACCGCGTACCACCCAGAAGGAAACGGAGTGTGCGAGCGTTTCCACCGAACCTTGACCAATATTTTGGCGAAAATTACCAAAAAAACTAAGGACTGGGAAACCATGTTGCCCGTAGCACTCGCAGCGTACCGAGCCAACCCACATAAGAGTACCGGATTTACTCCAAATTTTCTTACCTTTGGGAGAGAAATACGCCTTCCGAACGACACATTTCAAGGACTCAAAACACCTTTGCCTGAGTCCTCCCTGTTGAAGAATCTCCGAATGGCACGTGACGCCACGACACAATGCCTACACGAAGCCTGGAAGAAACGGACGGAAGCAATCAACGCCCGCCGCTCTCTGCGCTCTTTTGAGGCAGGGGACATGGTGTACCTGAAAGACATGCAGCCGCCCCCAGGTGTCGTTAAAAAATTCTGGAGTCCATGGAGTGGACCATGGACGGTGCTGAAAAAACACTCGAATGTTACTTATGAAATCAGGGACTCTCCCGACATAAAACGTCAGGTAGTACACATTAACCGCCTCAAACCGGCCTTTGTGCTGGGTGTACCGGATGATACTTTCCTGGACCATACCGAATCCACTCAAACCAAGGCAACAGACGAAATAAGGAACAGCCACGAACCAGCAAAGGAGACACAGGAAGAAACAATGGAGGACTCTGATGAGGAGTTGCGATGGCCGCCTCCAAACCCGGCCATGATGGAATGTGGCGATGTGCCGACCGGATCTCACGAGAACGCTCCCACTACACCGTTTTCGGAACAATCAAACCAAGGGACTGCTTCACCACAACCGACTCACCTCGAGGACGCGGATCGACATTCAGATCGCTCCTCGATCAGTGAAGAAGGGAACGGCGTCAGCTACCCTTTGGAGAGACCAGCCGAGAATTTCGCGGGAAACTCACAACACCCGGTCAACCACCCCGAGGAAACCCGTCCTGCACACCAGGGTGATCGCCTCACAGACCGCGATCGCCCCAGTCAGCACAACCGACACAGCGACCTCACTCGCCACGACGATCAAACTCGCCACAGCGAACACAACCGCCACAGCGAGCACGATCGCCACAGCGAGCACGATCGCCACAGCGAACACGACCGCCACAGCAAGCACGATTGCCACAGCGAGCACGATCGCCACAGCGAACACGACCGCCACAGCAAGCACGATCGCCACAGCGAGCACGACCGCCACAGCGAGCACGACCGCCACAGCAACAACCCCCACCAGGAACCAGTGGTGCGCAAAGCTGAAGAGCCGTCGACACCTGAAGGTCTACCTCCGAAAAGACCCCGAGGAGAAGCGCCAACCGGAACCACTCCATATTCGTTCCGCCAGCGTGACCCTTCCGTAAATTATAAGCAACTCCACTTAGGCCGAAAGACAAACTGACTGACTACTAGGAAAGACTGACCACGACCTTGACACATGGTCCTTCAGACCAACAAGTTTAGCTTGGGTCCCTCAGACCAACCAATTTCAATTGGGTCCTTCAGACCAACAAACTTCACTTAGGTCCTTCAGACCAAGCCGAACCGTTACTTCTGCTACCTTCCTAACAAGGCCAGAATCATTTGTGTGAAGTAAAATGAAATCAATTCCTGAGTCACTTTTCCTAGGCAGGATGTTACAGTAGGGCGTTTATTTGTTTGTTGTAGGATGGCACAAGAACCGCTAGATGAGTGGATAGTGGACGGGGGTCCCCAGTCGCCGGACCCCATGGTGGAATTAATGAGGAGGCGAACGGAAAGGTTTGTCGCCGGCCTTCGAGACCAGTCGCCGGGACACGTGAACACGCCCGCGCCACCCGACGACCCCTACGACGTGCTCGAGACTTTGGCAAACTTCGTACGGTTCACGATGTGTGGCGATACACCAACCAGCCGCCACACTTCCGGGAATTCGGCGCTCCTCACGATCCTCCAGATACACAGGTGGATTCCCATCTACCAGAGGATCGTGCAGGAGCGGGATGCGTTGTTGGACCGCCAAACCAAGTGGCTGCTGGATCGACAACAACTGGTCCAGCAACGGGACGCGGCCGTGGCGGAGTCCAAGGCAGCCAACGCACAGGTGGTAGTGGAGCCACCTGCGGCGAAGACCGCTACACCTGAGGCAATCAACCAGTTATCTGCAGAGGCACCTGCGGCGAGGTCTGCGGAGGCTGAGGGGAAGTTGGCTCGCTCCCCGGCTCCGCCCCCCGCTTCGTCCCCCGCCCCGTCACCATTGCCTCAGCCCGCTGAAGTCAAGAATCCTCCGCTCGACCCGTACGTGGCCTTGACACCCTTGCATTCACCACCAACGACGCCTCGACCACCCCGGCGCGCTCGTGGCAGGGTTAGCTCCTATGAAGAATCCCCCACCCGGGACGTACCACCAACACCCGGGCGCTCTCCCATGACATCCAGCGAAGAGGAAGCAGAACCATCAAAAACGATCCCGCCTCCGGCTCACCCGAGGATCGTTCTGCGGATAAGCCGAAAGCGACAATGTCCCGTCTGCACCAAGAAGGTACCACAACTCTTCGTCTTCCGGTGCCCGGGATGTAAGGAATTCTGGCAACGCCTCAAGAATTTCCACCGCCAGGGACGACCGCTGCCGGAGTGCCCCGAAGACCATCGGGCACAGCGCGACCCAGCCAACTGTCGCGGGTGTCGTCGCCACGCCTACGAGCTGGCCATAAGGAAGGCGCGTCCCTTGGCTCCTCTGGGAATACCCAGCGTCGTCTTTGACAACGCTGGCTCCCGGAGGGAAGGGGGATGTGAGTCTCCACTCACTGGGGAACCTTTCCAGTGAAGAGACTGGGTTAATTCGTTAACTCCCTTCCGATCCGAATTTGTCATAGCCACCCGCGGCGATGATTGTCAGATTCGGATCCGTGGTCAGCTCAAAAGGTGACGTCACCCCCCCCCTCAACATGAAGACGCCGTCTCCAGCCAGAGCGTCCCTCCCTCGGCGGGGGGAGCCAATCAGAAGTCTCCACCTGGCAGGCGCCCGTCCGTCGAGGGAGCGGAGGGGGACCATCCAGAACAAAACCAACAAGCAGCCCCCTCCACAGACAGACCCCCTTAGATATTCAGTAAGAGTCACCGTGAGCCCCGCTGCCCGTGAACTTGAGCCTGCTAGAGTCAAAACCGCCCCCCCCAAATACTTTCAAGACGCTTTTTCGTAAGATCCCTGACCATCGAAATTGCCGTCTCGCGCCGAATTGATCCGGTTGAAGAACCCTTGGATTCACTGGACGTCCGTCGCCACAACCACCACAACCGCCACATCACACCTGGAAGGATACCTCAGGGCCCTGACACGTGTGAGTGAAAACTATAACTTACCTTTAAACCATTGGCCAATGCAGTTAGGACAGTGCGTAGAAGTAATTCTGGAACAGTTGAACAAAAGTCGTAATTTGAGAAGTTGTAACTTAAAGCTAAATACTTACCTGCAACATAAAGTTAACCTATACTTACCATACTCACCTTTGTTGAAAACCTGGAACGTTGAACTGATATACTCTGGAAACCTGAAACACAAAGTCAAATTGGAGTTATTAAATTGTACATTTGAAATATTATCTGCAAATCTATCCTATTGAACATTTAATCTTGTGCCATACTTACTTGTGTTGTTGCGCCCATCCGGCTTCTTTTCGACACACCCTTCGGTGTGCCTAGTCAGAAAACCATTTGCATATTTAATAAACTTATCTTTTATTGTTGTAAATCTGCATTTGAATATCTTTTCTCATTTTACCTGGTTCCTCAGTGTGAAAACCGGAGCTTGGTGACGCGTCACACTCCGCCATCTTTTCCGAGGCGTCCCTCAGACACCTTCGTAGGCCCCTTCGGCAGCGTCGCATTTGGCGGACGCCATTTTCTCAGTAGGACGCCCTTAAGGCTAACATTTCAGATTGCATCATCCCGAGGAATCCGACTGGCCGCTTCACCGCCTCGTCACAGGTAAATACCACACGCTACCCCTTGTAAATTTAACTATTGTTTCGATATTTGTTTGTCTTCCCCTTTCCCACCTGAGCTCGCCACGTTAGGTTTTGTGTCATTCGGTGAACTTGGGATCGGCACGTGGCGTCACAACCTCGTGCTGCCACCAACTACGCCGCGGAACGAAACCTTAACCCTGTCGAACGCAAATCCCGCTTACAACTGGTGTGTCGCCACAATCGTCACAACCGCCACGAGTAAGCCGGGACGCTACCTCTGTGGTCATCGACACAATCGCCACAAGTAGCAGGCCTACAATACTGAGATTCGACGGGAAGAAGTCCTCAACTGGCAGACTCAACGGTACTCGTGACTGTGACCCTTCCTTCGCTAAGCTATCAACCGTCTCATTTCCATTTATACCAACATTTGTGCTTTCATCCTTAAAAATGTGAATCCAATGGAGTTAATTCGGCACATATGTAGAAGGCGGAGAAGTTTTTTGGTCATTCCGGTTGAAGCGCGCTTGAAGGATGCAGAACCAATTTTCCGTAAAACACTCAAGGAGTCCGAGCAAATGATGTGGTTTATGCCCGTATCTCTCTGTTGCAATATGTATTCTAGGACTTTTATAATCGCCACGATTTCCGCAGTAACTTGATGTAAAGGGAGGCAGTTTATATATTGCTCTATAATTTGCACCCATGTTGCGATTTGCACCAACGAACTCCCCACTTTTGGACTCATCAGTGAAGAAAGTATTCTTGCTATTTGGCCATTTGGAAGAGGTGAACGTGTTGAACTGTGAATTCAAGTTGTTATTAATGGGATTGATCAATTCGTCATATTTTATGGGGAACTTAGGAGGTCTACTGCTTCTATAAACCTTGGAAAAATCGCCTTCGTTTTGGATATAACTATCCATAACCATTGGAAATAATAACAACCATTCGGTTGCTATGATAACAAAATTGGGGAGGGGGGGGGGGGTTGAAATTGTTTTTCTTGCTCGATTCCATTGATTCACTATTGGAAATAATAAACCGAATGTCTGCCAAGTGGGTGTGACACGTAGTTTCCTCATGTTGTATGGATGGAACTCGGTATGTATGGATGAACTAAGTAGTTTACACAACACTCATAGGGGACCATCTACACGACAAAACATACATCTCTGTATGCCATAGCTGTCGACGAGATCTATTTCTTAGCAAGTCTAATCAACAGTTTTATCGCGTATGCTCTGATCACATCAACCGCGCTACGATTATTAAATAAGTTCCTGATTTGCTGGATTCTCTAAATGACAAATCAAAGTATCAAACCATGACAAATGTACCTACAGCAGAGAACATTGGTCTCAATCCCGAAAAACGTAATATAATAACAGATGAACAAAATGCCATTGGTTGATTGAGTACACTCATTGTAAACCTTGAGTCATGGAAACAATTTTACTATTCCTAGAGCCATTGAGTTTTGCATGTTTGCAGTTTTGCAACAAATCATTTAGGGTCTGTTTTGTTTGGAGCAGGATCAACCAAACCTGCAAAACCAACATGCAAAATACAGGCCTTTTTCTTTAACAACCTTTGGCGATGATGATTGTAGATGGTTTCGATACTTCCCACGGATTAGACCAACCAGCTACCAGGAGAATTTTTTGAAAAATCAACAATGAAAACAGAACCAGACACATTCGATAACAATTTACAACAATGCATGAAGCTACTAAAACCACGAAAAATTGAAAAAAAAAAATCGAAGAAAGACATCTCCATTCGAAAGACATATCAACATGTTCACACGTTTTTGTAAGATTGGATCGAGTAAAGAAGCCATTAAACCAGCTTATGAAGGTCCTTATAAAGCAATTGAGAAGACTGGAAAATATTTCACACTGGATATGAAGAACAGCACATCAACTTTAAATTGCCATGTTAAAACCAGCATACTTCATCACAGAACAACAACTAGGAACACATCACAACTAAATAATTTCCCTCGCGTTATTTGGAACGGTTTTTTTTTATTTAGAAGCTTGATTTTTTCCACTTTTGATGAAGTACAAAAGGCACTAAGGGGAGTAGTGTGTGTAGGTACTAAAATAAACAGGAAACAACTTTAAGGGAAATTAAATTATAGAATCACAAACTGAGGCGAGACGACCGTTTTCGGTGGGATCCATTTTCATAATCCCCTCCGAACCCATTTCAAAGATCAGCCCATTTTGCTGCTCTAACCTACGACGAGCGAAAATGGCGTCATGACAACCTTACTCGTGTCCTTATTCTTTACACTATCTTACAGTACCCACTGATATAAAGCAGGCAAAAACAAATCGTAGATACAAAATGTCAACAACAAGATTATGAACACGTTATTTATCAAATTACAAAAAAATTGATGTCGTGGCGTGGAATCGAATCCGGGACCCTCACGTTCGGGCGACATACGCGTACAATTGGGATTTTATGTATTAGATTATTATTATTATTTCAGGTGTTAATTTGGTGACACCAAAGTAGAAAATTAAAAACTAATTCTTTAACGTGACATTGTCGTAAATTATTCAAAATTTTGAAATAGTTGAAATAGTACACGTTGGGATACTAGTATCTGAGAGATGATTTTCATAGTTCATCAAAATCGGACAATAACTTCGTATAGAAGGAATAAAAAGATCAATCCCGTTACAAGGATTTCATGACAGACACAGAAGGTACCTAGCCTTTTGTTCAATGTAGCCTAAAACGCAAAATACGAGTGGACATTATTATTTTGGAGAATTTACTTTTTCCACCTTGAAAAATTAAAATTCTTTACTACCGAAAATATAGAAAATGGGTATTCCTTTTCAATATTGGGTAAAAAGTCTACCAAGTCGGGCGGGCATTGTAGCTTCCTCACATGGAATATGGTTTGAAACGATACGGGAAGCCCACCACGGTGGGTGGGGCCGGGAGGCGGTCGGAGTTAGTTGCTCGTGAAACTCCGCTAATGGGGCGACACTAATTAGAGCGGCAGACGCCACCTGTCTCCTCCCACGTCCTTCGCATCGCAAGACGTTTCTGACGTCCCGAAGAAGACGTTTCAGACCTCCATTCACGAGAATTAATCCCTCCGTTTCACGTATATTCATAAATGTTCCCAATTATGTATTTCATTAATTTATAGAGGTGCCATCAAGAAGCTTACAGGAAGTTGCTGAGGTGAACCACAGAGTTACCTCTAATGGCTGTTATGTAGATTACGTGAGTTTTAGAACGATAAAATATACAGGGTTTTCCAGAATTAATTATACAAACTTCAGAGACTAATTCTAATTTGCAACAACTTTTGTCGTATCAAAATTTTTCTGAAACCTCCATCTTTTTGAACTTAATTGCTTCCGAATCCAAGGAAGCGGGAGCTTTGTATTCACTTTTCAAGGTTGAAAAAAAAAAAATGTTCCAAAAAATGTCCAAAATCAAAACTTCCACTCGTTTTACGTTTCAAGTAGGCCGTCCTGGACAATTTTAGATCCGTGTCTGTCTGTGTTTCTGTCAAGCATTCCTAGTAACAGCTGTAATATCTGCATTTCCCATCCGATTTCGATGAAATTTTCAGGGTTTGTGCGGGTTGGCGTGTACATGATCACCTGTGAAAATCAAAACCCCTGGACTGATAGAACCCACTACGTATACGCACACGTGAATTCTTTGTAACAATCAGTAACCGGAGGTGTAGCCACGATCGCTGGGGTGGCGTTGTTTGGCGGTAGAATTTAGAACGACTTCTTCTTTTTTTTTCGATTTACTGGGACGGGGCAAGCCCTTAGTCACTGAGACCATAGGTTTGATCTATTGTGACCGGATTCCCTTTTTCACTTAAGTGCCCGTTCGAAAACCTCTTCTTTCACAAAGTGGAGAAGTTTTTTGGGCGTTTCCCGAGCAATTTCGGCCGGGACAAGAGTACCCTTACCGAAATGCCGGAATCTGGTAGATGCTACAGCAGGACACTCACAGAGGATGTGTTCTGCTGTTCCGACTCCTTCGCAGCAGAGCCGACTTTCAACTGTCCTGGCCTTGCTCATCTTGTTGAGAGAGTATCTCAGGGGGCAATGGCCAGTCAGGAGACCCACAATGGTACGAAGGTCCTTCCTCCTTAGAGACAGTAGAGCTTTTGCTCTTTTTTTGGAGATGGTGATTAGATGCTTGGCTTGCCTCTGCTTTGGAGTGTTGCGCCAGTAAGTAGCTCTCTTGCTGTTCTCCCATTTTTGGACCTGTTGAGTAATGAAGCTCTTGGTAACCCCGAGTTCAGGACCAAAACATTGGGATTCCGATCCCTGCTTAGCGAGTCGATCGGCTTCTTCATTGCCATCTACTCCTTCATGGCCAGGGACCCAGAGCAAAGTTAACTTATTGCCCCGAGCCGCAGCCTTCAGGGAGTTCAGACAATCCCAGGTTAGCCTTGATGTTATTGAGTAGGCTGCAATGGCCTTTAGGGCTGCATGGCTATCAGACATTATGTAAATTCTTGCACCTTTGAGTCGTTTTTTGGCGATCTCTTGTGCGCATATTTCTATGGCATGGGTTTCAGCCTGATAAATGGTCGCTGTTGTTCCTAGGGGTTTAGTTAGGCTGAAATTTGGGCCTTTGATCCCTAGGCCAGCTTTTCCATTCATCACAGACCCGTCTGTGTACCACAGGAGTGAACCTGGTTCATATTGAGGCGTGCCTCTTTTCCAGCATTCACGATCATTGATGATCACTCTAAAGGGTAGGTAAAAGTTCATTCTCTCTGACATAATGTCAGGGACTGACTTGGCCACTGGATCGGTATGGACATGGTCCAGTATTTCCAGGTGGTTCCCTTTACGGGAGAGTTTGAGTTTTCCCGAGTGCAGCATTCTGATAGCCCCCAGGAAGGCTGTCCTCTGAACAAAGATATGTTAAGAGATAAGAACGACTTCTGCGGGGGACGTGGGTTCAAATCTCATCGCCGGCAGCGAGCGTTTTTGTGCGTTCGGGGCTCTCATCGCCAAGGGCGGTGAGGCAATCATCAGAATAAATTGGGGGGAATCATCAAAAAAAATTCAGATCTTCCCTTCGGAAGACAGCTAATGATGTCTGCGACGCCAGGAAGGCAGTCGAACGAAAATCCAACCTAAAATGGTTGTTTACCTTACTTTTACTACTTTCCTTGTAACAATCATAACTTCCACATTTTCCATCCGATTACGATCAAATTTTCAGGGATTATGCAGGTAGACGTGTGATTGTCCCCTATGAAAATCATTGCGCTCAAACTGTTGGCATCCACTGCGCATGCAGCCATAACATCTACATTTCCCACCTGATTTCGATTAAATTTTCAGGGATTATGCGGATTGGGGTGTAGATGAAAAACATGGCCCCAAATTGAAAGAATTATCTGCGCATGCGCAAACGTTAAATCCCAGTAACAGCCATAACTTCTACATTTTCCATCCGATTTCAAAGAAATATTCACGTGTAGATGGTCTCCTATGAAAGTGGTGCATGGTACTTGAAGATTGATGGTTTGAGGTTTACTACTTTGCATCGGATCATCTATAAAATCGGGTTATGGATACGAGCAAGCTATGTGCCACACTCACTTGGCAGACTTTTTTTAAACGTGTTTTCGATCATAATTCGCAATGATGGTCGACTGACTCCCTTGGATTACACGTAAATTCAAATCTGACTTTACCGATGGAAGGGGATTCAATTATCTTTCTGCCGTCATTGCATAATGAAACTTTTTCGGGCGAGCTGAGTACGTAAAAAATCACGAAAATCGAAATGTTGCGTCTTCAACAGCATATTAGTATTATATTGACACTTATTGTAGGTGTGGTCAGGCGTTTCATTCGCATTCAGTAGTAATGAGGACGTGTCGGAGGTCACCGATCTCTGTTGCATGGAGTTCGTTCCAGAGGCTGATATCCCGAGACCGTCCCTGAACTCGGGCTTACAAGGTTAATTCTGGGTCTGAGCCAAAACCTACGAGAATTCATGAGTCCGCGAGGCATGGAATCGATACACGGGTTCGAGCCGCAATCAACAGTCACGACCATTCACCGGTCAAACGTAGGTTTCTCATGAAATGATATACGATCGTGGAGTAATCCATTTTTCTTTCCTTTTTTCCCCTAAGCGCCCGAAGAACAGCAGGTCAAAATACTTAGTTCTTCTAAAATCGAAATGATTTCATGAGTTTTTTGGAGCTTATAGCATAAATTCCAAGTTTGTAACAAAACGTTCAAAAGGAAAGAAGATTCGTTAGATAGGAATTTTGAGCAACCCTAGAGGTCAAGGGGAGGAATTCATAAACTTGGCTGGAGTGTGAGTGAACATTCGCACTCATCTGAGTTGAGGGTCTTCCTTCCCTCAACGGTCCGTATTCATAGTTGGTTGAGGCGGTGGTCGCCTGAGAGCACACTCAGCCTGAGCGTCCACTCAAGAGCTTCTCAACTCATTTTCACCATAAGTTGGTAGCCTTAATGAGTAAGGGTGGGTTGGCGCTGAGAGCGAAATTTCCCTGTTTATGGGACTTTTTTATAAAACTTATATTTCACTATCTACCCATTTCCTTTTCCAACAGAATACAAATTTAACCATAAACATTCATTTTCCACCTACCTACTTGAATAAATAGGTAAATACTAAGAAAGTACCTATTTACTTTCATAAGATCGAAAAAAAAGGATGAGTATTGAGAACATGGGCGAAAATGTTTGACAACTTCAAGAGAAAACGCTGCAAATTTTTACCAACCGACCATAGGTACCTTCACAATCAAGTTTATTTGGAAGTAATAAAAGCTTCACACTCAATTCGAAGAAATAGGGTGTTTTGTATGGGAAATTTTATTAATGGTCGCTAAGGAAGCAAAACTGAATACAACTCAAAGAAACGATGAGCGACCGCATTTTAGTTTGCTAAAATTTCAACGGAGATTAGACCTCTTTGGTGATTCACACTCGTGATTCTGTTTTATCGAAGGAAAACCCTTAAGTTCTCGTAGGGAGCGAACGGTTGGTCCTACAGAGCTCCGCGTAGTCTCTAAAAATTCAATACTATCTTAAATTGGTGAAAAAATAATGCCTTTACATCAAAAGTTTTCGAGCTAGGGCGTTCTAAAAATGTCAAGCCTTAGAAGTGACTGGCATCAACCAGAAGCTTCGCGGCACAACTAGACTCCAACTGGAGCCCATACACCAAATTTCAAACAAATTGGCGGACGGACGGATTTTATTGTTTTAATTCGATTTTCGGATTCTACGTACCTTGAAGCGTAAAATATCAAATTATGATGGGGGGTTAAAATTTCTTTTCTTGCTCGATTCCAATGGTTTATCATTAAAAACAATAAACCAAAACTCGCCATTTTGACGGAAACATTTGTCTAATCGCCATATTTTTATTGAGACAAACCATCCACCAAACAAAATAGATAGTTGACTTGCTCTACACAATTTTTAGTGAGAAATTATTTTTCTATAGATCACTCGTCTGCAAAGCCACCAACCATCCAACGTGAAGAAAAACATCGATCGTATTTCGGTCAGCTTTAATTTGAACGGAGATTAGGCCTCTTTTGCGATTCACACTCGTGTTTCTGATTTATCGTACGTCCAAACTCTAAATTCTCGTAGTGAGCGAACGGTTTGTCCTACAGAGCTCCGGGTGGGCTCAAAAAATTCTAAAAATTCTATAGAATCTCAAATTGAAGGAAAAACAATACCTTTATATCAAAATTTTTTGAGTTAGGACGTTTTCAAAATTCATTTTGGAACCCTTAGACGTAACCTACATCAACCAAAATCTTCGGGGCACAACTAAACCCCAAATGGAGCCTACATACCAAATTTCATCAAAATCGGTCAATGCTAAGTGGCAAAAGTGCCGCGTACGGCGTACGGCGGACGGACGGCCAAATTTTGAGGGGGTGTTAAATTTTTTTTTTCTTGGTCGATTCCAAAGGTTAATTATTGAAAATTATAAACCAAAAACCGAATAGGGCACGCAATCTTCCTAATAGCGGCGAATAAGCTTCAGGCTGAAGTCTCGTTTGTATTATTTGCACTGTCACCGTCGAGAGGAGACTTCCGATAGGCCGACGGAATCAAAAGAAATCGTGTGAAGCAACTCCTACGAAAACCCCGCCTTTCAATCTCCCTTCTATTGTGAGACGTGATTATCAGAGGCAGCCACCGCCGATGGGTCGCTTTTCAGGCTCTAAGACACCAGATACGGCTGGATAGCTCGATTCTCCCCCCGCAGAGATCTGATTCTCGATGATACATCTTCCTTTCATCCTCTCCCTTAGGTATTTGTGATTCTTCCTCTTTTATCTCGTGCCTTCGTCTTTTCTTCTTGTTTATCGGTAGAATTAATCAACAATAAGTCCGTTTCTTTTGTTTTTCCTAATAGATTACGAAGTAATAGAAAGAGAAACCCTGCGATCCAGTAGTGTTGACCCTAATTGGGGGTGCGCCTGATTTAAAAAAAAAAATTCAATCGAAAGTAGACCTCATTCCGAGAATTTTGACACCAGCCGATCTCTTTTCGGATGATTAGACCTTTTGGTTTATTATTTTCAATAATGAACCTTTGGAATCGACCAAGAAAAAAAAAAAATTTTAACACCCCCTCAAAATTTGATGGTTTCCGTTTCAAGGTACGTAGAATCCAAAAATCGAATAAAAATTTGGCCGTCCGTCCGCCGTACGCCGTACGCGGCACTTTTGCCACTTAGCATTGACCGATTTTGATGAAATTTGGTATGTAGGCTCCATTTGGGGTCTAGTTGTGCCCCGAAGCTTTTGGTTGACGTAGGTCACTTCTAAGGGTTCCAAAATCAATTTTGAAATTTTGAAAACGCCCTAATTCAAAAAATTTCGATATAACGGTATTGTTTTTCCTTCAATTTAAGACTCTATAGAATTTTTAGAATTTTTTGAGACCACGCGGAGCTCTGTAGGACAAACCGTTCGCTCCCTACGAATATTTAAGTGTTTATATTGAAATATATATATATAAATCAAAACACGAGTGTGAATCGCAAAAGAGGCCTAATCTCCGTTCAAATTAGAGCTGATCGAAATGCAATCGATAGTTGGTGATTTTGATTTTTTTTTTTTAATTTTTTTTTGATTTTTTTTTCCTTTATATTGGATGGTTGGTGATTTTGTAGACGAGTGATCTATATAGAAAAATAACAAACCATTGTGTAATAATTTGCATCGTTTTTCTATGATTTTTCAAAGTTTCGAATGATTATGACGTCAAGCGCCTCTACCGCCTTGGTGGGACCCCCACCCAGCCCACTGTGACGTCATAAACATTCGAAACTGAAAAATCATAGAAAAGGTCTTCTCACGCTAGAAGGTCGCGGTTGGTCCCCATTAGGCTTAGAGCGTTATGCACTGATGAAATTGTATTCAACTAGGTACACTCTACTTCCTCACTATTGTAAGCTTTGTGTTAGAGCAGCAGGTAAAAAACTAGCCCCCTTTAAACACGTACAGGTGCCCCCTGGTGACGCAAATTGAGCATCAACTGTCGCAAAGAAAATTCAAAAAACGCTTGCATACGAGTCTGCAACACATTGAAACATTTTCATGCCAAACTGTAAAGTACCTACCTACCTAACAACTTCACTTCTGATGGTCATAATCATCATTGTGGCGACTTGGGACAAATATCGTTGCAACAAATATCGTTGCAACAAATATCGTTGCATCAAATTTCGTGACGATTTTTTTTTTATGTGCCATATGAAAGACATGAAAATTTCAAAAAACAATTCGTTTCCTCCAAAATCAAAATTTGCATTCGCATTTAGCGTTCTTGACTTTTCGGTTTCTTGTATCAAAATTAGATTGCAGCGCACGCTTACGCTCAAACCTCATCCAATTTCAACTTCAATTTCTCAAATATGGAGGGTAATTTGGGGGCTGGGCTCTACGAGAAAGCACATTGATGTCAATCAATTGATACGATCAGCCGAAGCACGCATCAACATAATTGCGAACAACTTCACAATCGTGATGTTGTTTGCTGACAGAGAAAACCAGCAACATGATGGTGAAAGTCATGATCGGATTTCGCGTAAAATTTCCTAAAAGAATTCACCCACGATTCATGTTAATATGTGAACAAAGTTATCATAGTAAAAAATTATTGAAAATTGGTTTAAACATTTCATTAAAAATTCCTTCATTTACAGGTTTGAATTATTGTGATTTGAATTATTAAAGTTCTGTACGACTGATATTACCTTCAAATGGGCTGAGAAAAGTGATGAAATTACACCACCCTTCCCTTCTTTACTAATGACGACAAGGAGGACCACCTTTGTTCACTTATAGAAAATAATGTTTGTACGGAATAGTTTAGCGTACGAGTACGTTCTACTACAAAACTTGCTGGTTCACATGCTACTACTAATCGGTCCGTTCTGCTTGGACAAACTCACTAACATAAGATTTTATATACCTACTAATTAGTATCTACAAAAGACCCTTACGTTTTCCGTGAGATCGTCATCCAACTTGATCATCCCACCTGAAACAAACAAATAAAATATTGAAATCCAATTAGCTTCCACACTATCGGAAAAAAGAAGAGGGAGAAATGTAGTTTTATTCAAGAAAATAAGTAGGTACAACTTCGATGTAAGAATAAACCATTAGGAAATTAGGATTTGGCGATTACACCATCACTCCGGGTCTGCCGGTAAATAGAACTTGAATCTATAAATGAAAAGCCTCAATAGCGGACACGTTGAGGACTCATTGGCCATTTTCGGATTCCTACACCTCATGTGAAACACAAACAATGTTTCTGGGTGCTTTTCTCAATCAACCATAGTTGTTTCATCGTTCGAAATTGGAAAATATCCAATAAATTGTCGCTATCTGCTTTCATTGTTTCGTCAGATCAACAAAATTTTCAAATGTTGGAGTAGCGGACAATCAATGCCCTGAAAGCTGGTTGTAGAACAAAAAATTACAAAAATAATTTTGATCTTTTAAATTTAGTTTTACCTAATTATTTTTTGGTTTATTATTTTCAATAATGAACCTTTGGAATCGGACCAAGAAAAAATTTCAACCCTCCCCTCAAAATTCGTTGGTTTACGTTTCAAGGTGGCTCCTCAAGTTTCTATCCGATTTCAAAATTTCAAAAAGCAAAATGATCGTGAGAATGTGAAGAAATGTGCTCTTGCCCCAACATTATTTCTGGGTTAAAAGAATAGTTTTAAAAGGCCACTTGTGCACTAACCCCGAAATATAGGGGTTAGTGCACAACTTGGACTTTTGAGAGGATTTATTTTTTAAAACATTAAAAGCTGAACGACTGCATATTTTGAATATAATACGTTGTTAGAGAACATTCACACGGTCACAATGGCAAAAAAAAAATATTGGCTACCACCAAAACCAAGGTTACTACAGCCTGTCAAAGTCGAACTTTACAAATTATACTGTGCACTTACCCCAGGTTACCTTACGTAAAAATCCGAAAATCGCATGAAAATAAAAATCGAAAATTAAAAAAAAAATCGAAAATCGAATAAAAAATTTCTCTGTCAGTCCGCCGTACGCAGCACTTTTCTTAGCAACCCTGGACCAATTTTGTTCAAATTTGGTATAATATACCATATTATTTGGTATAATATACCATAATATGGGCTCCATTTGGGGTCTAGTTGTGCCGCGAAGCTTTTGGTTGATGTAGGTCACTTCTATGGGGTGAAAAATAAGGGTTGAAATATTCAAGAGTGCCCTAGCTTGAAAACTCTCAAAATAAAGGTATCGCTTTTTCATCAATTTTAAATAGTATTGAATTTGTTGTGCTCAGTTTGGCGTCCTTAGCAACCAGTAATCGAATGTCCTAATAATTAGGGCAACCTCATCTCCCTGTTTCTTCGAACTTGATTGTGAAACTGTGAAGGCAGTATGCGTAGTAGGTAGGTAGTAGGTACCTTTAGTTTTCATTGGTCCCTTTTTGTTTCATTTTTTTACCTTTTTTTGAATATGACGTGCCCCCTCCGTCAAAAAAGACAATTTGTCTTTGAAGGGAGATCGAAAAAAAACAGGTTAAAAAAAGTCACATTTGGTAGGTAGGTAGTGGAACCGAAATGCGATCGATGTGTTTCTTCATGTTGGTAGGTACTGACAATGACAAAGCCGTGTTCTTTGCAAACGAGTGATCTATACAGGAAAATAATAAACCTTTGTGTAATAATTTGCAGCGTTTTTGACAGAGAGTTCACTTGTTTAGACATTTTCTTGTACGGTAATTGTTTCCTCTTGGATGTTCCTGGTGTTAAACGTTATTCTAGGGCCATATCGTCGGCAAAATGACAAAGGGACGTATCTAGAAAATTTTGACATTTTGAGATAACTTCATTTCAGATACCAGAACACTCGTCTCTATCAAGTTATGATAACGTCCAGGCGTTTAACCCCTTCGAAACCGAAGAAAAAATCCGTAACCAAGGAACGTATCTGCGACAGTCGCAATTTCCGCAATGACAAAGGGTATCTGAATCCCTGATATGAAAAAAGGCGTAAGCGGCAGATACGCCCCTCTGTCATAATCTGACATAAACTGTCATAATCTGTCATAATCACTCAAAATCTGACGCAGGCTCAGTGGAAATAAAATACAAAGAGGACTACGAGGGAGAATTCAAGTCGGTAAACACCAATCTCCCAAAGGTCGACGCGGGATTAGCAACGACTCTCTGCCAAGAGCGTATCGACAAAAACTGCAAATTTCCGACGTCAAGTTCAGAGACCTCAAGAAAATGTGTTTGGATGGTATAATTCTGGCAGAATACCACCCTTACTATCTAAGTCTTCAACCTTCTGCTGAAGTTGAGGACAGGTTGCCTGAACCTGACCAGGATGAAGACTCAGAGTACGAAGAGGAAGAAGAGTGGAAGTGCAGTGGCCTGGTCAGCTTTTAGTGGTTGAAAATGAGTTCAAACAAAGATTATTGGCAATGATTTTAGTAGTTCCTATTTTTATTAATTTTTCCGTGATCCTTTCAACTACTTGGTACCTACCTAGTTTTAGTTAGTTTCTCGAATAAAAAAGTATTCATTCTATTTTCTCTTTGGTTTCTTCGCTTTTCAACAATAATTGTTGAAATAATTATTATTATTCTGTACAGCAGAATTGACAGCTCAGTAATTTAACGGTCGCTAAAGAAAAAAAAAGCATTCAAATGAATAAAATGTAAGGGAGTAGGTATAATCTTTACAAAGGAATATTTTTATGGTACGAATGCAGTGGATGACCAATTGCTTTCTCAACATAGTCATAAAACTTTCTGGTTTCATCAATACAGCAACGGCTTATGGCGTTTTTCCAGTTGTTTCTCAAACTACCACAGTTCTTAATAATAATGATTAGACTTATAATTAGACTAATTATTAGTCAGTGAGCCAGTAATCATGAAATACGATGAATAAAATTGTTGCAATGAAATTAATCACTCACTGGATGCAATAGAACAGTGAAATCACCAGGGGTTGTAACTGTAATGAAAGCAAAAGGCGCTCTGACAGAAAGACGTAAGTGTTTTTGAAGCATCCTTGAAGGGTTCTAGGTGTCAAATTACACGTCAAGGCCTAAAATGAAGCAACCCAAGTTGAGTCAAGCTTGGTTCACATAGGTGCGTAACGTCCGTAATCTGTAGTGCGTAATTGGATCCTATTGGCTGGGGCGAATAGCCCCTCAATTGGGGGGCACGAGCAATCTTTGCGGACGAAGACTTTTGTCCGTTTTGTAAAATTAGATATTTTACGCATTACGGATGAACTTCGACAAATTTCGGCAAACTTCGTGAAAGCTCTCGTCATCTGTTCATCGTTCAGCTGTTCGTCGTTGAGTCGGTTCGCTGGATTCCGTTTTATTATTCCGTATTCGGATTAGTATTTTTATTCCGGATTATTTGGTTTTCATTTTCAATTATTTGGTTTTCATTTTCGAAATGAATGTGAATGAATTAAATGAGAGCCTCATTGATCTCGGGAAAAAACAATTGAGCGGGAAAAAACAATTCTGCGCAGAACCTACTGCGCGCTTCTGCGTAACGCGTAATCATATGGCCATGTGAACGCTCTTTTACGCATTACGGACTTTACGGATTGCAGAACACCCCCCTTCTCTTTTTGCGCATTACGGATTACGGACGTTACGCACCTATGTGAACCGTCGATGAGCGGTGTAAAATTTCCATCAGGTGATTTTTAGGACAGCTGAGAACCTTTGATCGATAATATCTCGGAACTACAAATTTGCAGATACGTTCCTTTGTCAATTTGCCGACGATATTATAGGATTTGACTTTAAATTCCAAAATCTAAAATTGAGGCTATGTTTGGTTTCTTATCTCTCTCCCTGAAGGTATGAGGTTCATTTACGGACATGTGCAGTTTTGTTGAAGGTCACCCATCTACCTTCCCATCCTGAGCTTCTCACCTTCCCTCTTAACCAGTCGTTTGCCGTTCTTCATCGTCCCCAGACCCACGCTACAAACCTTCCGTAAAAATATTAATTTTCTCAACAAGTTTTTAGTAAAGTCGCGGTGTGGACCACCCAAATCGCGAAATTCACCTCCGAGGACGCTGTATACCCTCCCGTTGACAGGAAGAGAGAGGGATCCTTCCCCAAGGTAACTATTTTTTCCATGCCTTACCTTTTTTGTGACATTATCATTCATTTTATGTGTCGTGTATCCTTCATACCGAATTTCTCCCTCTAAAATCAATTTTCTATACCAGCGCTGTGCAGCCTTTTGTAATCTACACACCGAATAGGTACTGCACAGACTAATTTCCCATTCACTATGTTTGTATGTTGGTAGGATTATTCAAGTTTTCATTAAGCTCGAAAATGAGAGTGGATGAACTATTGGTAATTTTATCATTGCTGCCTGAATATGGAGTCTAGAACAAAAACCCGCTCTGACACGAGCCTGTAGAGAACCAACAGGGACTTAACAACCTCAAAAACCCACATTGCATACGCACTCAACCAATCTTTTCTCTACACAGCCTCGCTTTTCACGGCGGATCCGTCCCGTAAAAGCTTTGATTTGGATTTTTATTCGATTCCGAGCGTGGAAGGACGGACTGCTGGGAAAAGCGCCTAAGCTACGAATGAAAGGAGCCCCCACGTGAAATCTGTTTTTTCCATATCCGTGAAACCATTTCTGCGCCCCCCAAAAAACGGGTTTGGACCACCTACGAGCTAAAGCCTCTGAATGCGATGTGCTCAACGTTCGAATATTTTTTTCCGCGACTGGAAGTAGGTGGATGCGTCGATATAAAGATTTATGGACGGAGTAAATCTGCTGCTCCACATCGGAGCTGCACTTAGATGAGAGAGCGGCGTTCACTGATTGATTGAATCTGCAACTTTTTCCCAATTCTTTTTATCTACTACGGTTTTTGAATAAAGAAGCAACGCTAAAAAGACGAATTCAACTTTCTCGCCGGAACGCAGGTACCTACACATCGTTTACCTTGAACACAGATTTCTGACAACATTTCTGTATTTCAATCAAGTTAATGTCGACAGAAAGCACCTAATGCTTAGCAAAACATGCCTTTTAGTTTATTAACAAGGTTAGTTGTAGTTTGGAACAAGTTTAGTTGTTCGAATTTTTTAGGTCCAAATTTGATTTTTTTTAAATTACAGGTATCTTATTGGATCTTGTTAGATACGATATCTTATTAGATACGAGTAGATAAACGTTATTACTTTTAGTATCGTCGAATAACAATCATACATTTTTCTATATCAAGAGGTAAGGCGATTTGTGAGTTGCCTTCAAATTTTGTAGCCCATGAGGGTTTCTGCGTTCAAACATTAAAGACACTCTATTCTTCAAGAAACGCGTCGAAATTAGTCGAAATTAGCAGTTCAAACAACTTCCCCCCGGTTTAGTATACTAAGAGGACAGTCATTTTCACTTCCACCAATGCATTACAATGGGAGAGATCATTTGGGAACATAGACTCCACTCCTAGTTCTCTCCTAGGATTTGGATTATGATGGCTATGATCTAGGTATTGAACACATGTTATTACAAAAACGCTGCAAATTATTACACAATTGTTTATTATTTTTCCTAAATAGATCACTCGTCTGCAAAGAACACGGCTTTGCCATTGTCAACATTTACCAACCATAGTACCTACCACTAGTATACTACCAACCTACCACATACCTACTTCACAATCAAGTTAATTTGAAAGAAAAAAATGCTCCACACTAAGTTCGAAGAAACAGGGAGTTGAGGTTGCCCTAATTATTAGGAAATTCGATTACTGGTTGCTAAGGACGCAAAACTGAGTACAACTCGAAGAAACGAACAACGATCACATTTTGTTCAGCTGAAATTTGAACGGAGATTAGACCTCTTTATGCGATTCAAACTCGTGTTTCTGATCTATCGTAAATTTCCCTTAAGTTCTCGAAGGGAGCGAACGATTTGTCCTACAGAGCTCCGCGTGGTCCCTAAAAATTCAATACTATTTAAAATTGGTGAAAAACTATACATTTATTTCGAGAGTTTTCGAGCTAATGCACAAAAAAGCATGCTTGAAATTTTCAATCCTTAATTTTTACCCCTAAGAAGTGACTGACATCAACCAAAAACTTCGGGGCGCAACTAGACCCCAAATGGAGTCCTTTTATAAAATTTCATCAAAATCGGTCCATGGTAACTTAGGAAAGTGCCGCGTACGGCGGACGGACGGAACAATTTTTATTCGATTTTTGTATTCTACGTACCTTGAAGCGTAAACCATCAAATTTTGAGGGGGTGTTAAAAAAAAAAAAAATTTCTTGGTCGATACCAAAGGTTCATTATTGAAAATAATAAACCAAAATTTGGCCGTCCGTCCGCCGTACGCGGCACTTTCCCCACTAAGAATTGACAGATTTTGATGAAATTTGATATGTAGGCTCCATTTGGGGTCTAGTTGTGCCCCGAAGATTTTGGTTGAGGTCACTTCTATGGGTGAAAAAATACATTTTGAAATTTTGAAAACGCCCTAACTCAAAAAATTTTGATATAATTGGTGGCTTTGCAGACGAGTAATGTATTGAAAAATAAAAAATAATACACCATTGTGTAATAATTTGCAGCGTTTTTGGATTCAACGTACCTTGAAACGTAAACCATCAAACTTTGAGGGGGTTAAACAAAATGTTCTAGGTCGATTCCAATGGTTCATTATTGAAAATAATAAACCAAAAGGGTTCAAATTTGGACCAAAACAGTCTGGTCCAAAAAAGACGATTTTTTTCAAAATTGATAGACGATTTTTCAAAATTAAAGCATGAAAATCGGTCTAGCCGTTACAGAGAAAAACGGAAATGAATTTTTGTTTTGAAGAGCAAATTGATGGGGACTTATGAAAATAAACCACGAGTTGCCGCAAAAGTTTGAATCAGCCTTGATTCCAATAAGGTGTTTTGAAAATTGCCTGACTCATTCACTCAGGCAGCACGAAAGGGAGTTTTTAAACTGTTTTCTATTGCTTAACTTTGCAATGGCTGCATTATTTCACTTTCTTGGAACAACCTTGCTGCCCAACATGTTCTCCCACGCTTGGCTCGTAAGCTTCTTCAGTCCTGATGATGAGTTCCAGCAGTACCAGAAACTTTGACGATGGTATATCATATGGTAGATCACGCATGATGCTATCGACCCGCTGAATCTCGACCATTTGAACCAGAGGATGTACTTAGTGGGGCCTTTAAGGTTTTATATCACGTTTATCGGTCACCAGGAGGAGAAGAAATTCAAGGATGAGAGTCACGTCGGAAGTTTGAGGAGGTAAACCGACCCTCTCAGTCGCCAGTTTACTCTTCTCGGCTGTTTACGAGCCGTCAGAAATCTTGACGACCCCCCTCCAGGATTTTGACGATTTCTTCATATTTACGACCTTTTCCCGAAAGGCTGTTTCAGAGTGGGTGTGGCATATAGTTTCCTCACAACCACATCAAAAATTATTGTCGATCCGATGCAATAATTTTTAAATTTATTTGATGACAATTGGTTTTAATGATTTCGCTACCATCAGCCTGACAGGAGCCCTTCTAGACAAAGATTCCCCAAGTGGTCGACATCGGTATCCCAGGAGTCGACATAAAAACTGATCTTGGACGTCGACGTGGTCTAAAACTCGACCCTTATTGATCAACACGAATTCTTATTCAGTAAGTTAAGATCGTATAAGTTGTGTTACGTGTATCGATTTGTTAGAAGAATGACTAATAATTTAGTAGGAAGTATCGTTGTTGTACTATTAAAAACTCGACAATTCGATAATCATCAATTTTCTCAACCAAGGCAATAAGACTTTCTAGTTGTAAAGCAAAATTGAATCACAGTAACCCGAATTGTGGAACATATTAATAACCGGTATGATTCTGTGGTCTGCCTGTCTTTCGGTCAGTCGCTTGTCAGACTAGTTTCTGGTCAGTCTCTTGACAGAATAACTTTTGCACTTTCTATCCGAATTGGATGACATTTTCAGGGGTTGTGAGGTTGGGTGGTTCTCTATAACTCTCATCGTAATGTAGGATCATCAAATTTGAAGGGGAGAGGTGAGTACTAAGAGACTGAAGATTGACTGAGAGACTGGATTTTGATCATCTACCATTCATCGGATCGCCTATTGACGCCCAGTCAATTGAGGCAAAAACAAAGACCGAACATTGCAATGGCGGGGTTTTTTACGATTTTTAAATAATAAGTTGTCAGGAAGTTGTCAAGTAGCTGTTTTTATTGTAGGTTGTTAGGATTTTCAACCCCGAAAACCCTGTGCTACTGACGTAATGCGCTAGAAATGTCATGAAATTCTAAACAAATTCTGTTTCTCAAACTACAACTTTTTTCCAACTATGATAATTTCAATCACTTGTGGTCCGGTAACTTCCACAATGGATTGGATTTGCTACACTTTGCGACCAACATGAGCTCTGTAGGTTGAATTTTGAGCTCAAAAATAGGTAATTTTTCCCAAAAGTGAAATTTTCGTGTTAAGGACGCGTTTTGAGCCTTTCTCTCGCTAAACTACTAATTTTAGAAAGAACTTAAGAGAGGAATTTGACGGAATTGTAATTAGCTTCAATCTGAAATCTTGATCACACCTGTAGCCATCCACTTTTCTCAAAAAAAGTGAAAACAAGATTTAAAAAAAAATTGTTTTTGGGAAAATTAATAAAACTGTGAACATTGATATATTTTGGGGAAAATATGGATCAGTTTCAATGCTAGTGCACAATATTATTGGTATTTAACCCGTTTTCGGCCATTGGTAGAGAAAACATAAAAATTTGATTTTTTTCTGAAAAAACTCTTTAATTGGATGTTTAGAACATATTAAAGGCAGCAAAATAATTGTCATGTACTTCAATTAGAAAATAGCAATTGTTGCGTTTACGCAACAATGGCAGGAAGTGGGATCACACGTGAAATTGTATGAAACAGTCTGGGTGAAGGTGAATATCACATTTTTCACACTTATAAATGTTTGGATTGTTGCAGTTTCGACATCTTTTCCTTACAGTTGGGTTGCTTCGAATTATGAGGTGGCTTTTGTCATCAGATTTTGTAAAATGATCGATAAATTTGCTGGCACCGCGGCCACTCTGCTGAAATCCTTCCTCTGACTCTGAATCTACACCTCCTGAGGCTTCTTCCGTGAATTTTATAAGTTAAATGGTGACTGCTGAGCGAAAATCGATCTGCGAGATTTTCTTGTCGTTCACAATTCGGTGGGTTTTCCATGCGTTTACCACACAGCTGTCAACGGCATTTATGAACAAGGGCCACCACCATTTTTTTCCTTTGATTCGAATTCTATAGTTAGCGATGCCATTGTCATGTAAGTCCACGAAATGCTGAAGTAGGCGAACTCACAGCGTATGGCAAAAACTGGAACAAATACCCATCTGAGGAGCACACACACCATAATTCGAAGCCAAACCTTACAGGCTTGCCTCGAATAGATTTTTTAGCAGTATGACGTCCGAAATAAGGGACCATTTCTTCGTGCATTGATAGATGAGGTGTCCTCATAATCTGGAGATCTCGAACGACTAAGGTATGGGGGCATTATGGATCCTGATGAGCAGCAAGTGGACCATAACAGGAACTGAAATAGCTGAATTTGGAGCGATAGAAATTGACTAACTTCAGAATTTTCCTAGTTGGGCAGAAGTCTCAACGGGCTTTCATAGGATATTTTCGAAGTTAGTTCTGCTTCTAAATAATGGATTGCAATTGAAAAAAAGATAATTTATTCATGAAGTAAGATATGAGAAATTCTCAGATAACGTTGCGTATACGCAACATTGGCCAAATATAGGTTAATTCTAAATTCGGTAATTTTTCGTAATAAATTTAGTTTTAGCACTTACGTACTTAAATCATTCCGAAATTTATTGACTGAAATTACTAAAAATGGAGAGGAGAACAAAGTTAAACAAACTATATATACTAATTCTATCTCAAACCATGAATTTCTTCGTGTCGAGGTCATAAGGAGGAGGACCCCTCATCGTCTAGGGCGAGCATGATTCCCACAAAATGCATATTATGCACGGTTTTCCTCCTTTTCTCTGGAAATAATTGTTCGTTTTTGATGGTTTCAGCTGCAATGTTTTAGTTTTTCAATTCACTAATAAATTTCAAAAATCCTTTAAAATGTCGACTGAGAACCCTGGCTGAAGTCAGCCTTCAGGAAAATGTTTGCCAGCGTTTCCCAAGGGAGGTTCTTCTTGAACGTACAAAGTTTTGTTCTCCCCAGCCAGAAACGGACACGGAATCAAAACCAAAATAGATAAAACTAAACGCTAAATGCAAGTGGAAGTTTCGATTTTGAAAACATTTTTGTGTGCTCTCCTCTCATAAGAGAATCTATGCTTCCTATTGGTAGAGTGAAGTAATAGGCTCAGTTCAATAACTTTCCAGGATTACTGAAGGCAATTTGTTTTCTTGAATAAAATTGAAGATTAACTTTCAACGGAGTTGAGTTGCTTCGTTGCAATTCTGCATCCAGGCGAAAATACAGTCACTGCCTTGCATGAGGAAGAGCCCTATTTCTGTGTGCACTATCAACCAGCTTCTAGGAAAAAGTGGTAAACTTTTTTAATAAAGACACGACCGAGCCTGTTCGAGCGGGGAGCAATATTTCCAAACTAAGGCCTCAGTCAATGTATGCGGTCTCGGTTATTCACTGAGCCTGTTTTTTCATGCTGTAGGGGATGGTGGATGCTGGGGATACTGGAGCTGTGCTGGAAGATCATTTGAAATGCAGATCCCCGAGGGAGGAGGCCATCAGGTGGCGACGAGGTCCTACTTGCCCTCGCAGTTCGAAGGGCCGACTACACCTTCGGGACTACTTTGAAAGTTATAATGCTCCACGTATTTCCTTTCCAACCTTAAGGCTCGTCCTGATGAGGGACTTGAAATATGCCAGAACATAATATTATTGTCACTTGTAAGAATACCCTCCACGTACTCCAAGGTTTTCATTGTTTGATTGTTGCGACAAGATAGATTTGATAACGATAGCTGCCACATCTATAGTGAGGAAGCAAACCATCTACCCACAAAATTCGGGCCGTTTTGTGAAATTTAAAATGTTTTTCGCCAACTTTTTCTCCTTCCACGACCTCCCAACCGAGAGAACCGCACACTCTCAAAGGCACTAAAGCTCTACTTTCACAAAGGGAATCCTCAGGTGAACAATTGAACTCTCAAGCGCATTCCTACCCCTCCTCTTCCTACTACACTGCCCACCTTCCCTGGCCCAACTATTCCAAAGCACGCCTCCGGGGCAAAGAATGGCTGTGGTTGCCGAGAAAGCAAAATAAAACCAGTTTTAACTTTTCTTCCCCGAGTAAACATCGTGGCTTTGCGGAGGTCTCATGAAAAACAGGAGACTTCTGTGTCTCATGAACTGACTAGACGTGTGCAAATTGGTTTTCCTGAATATGACTTCGAAAACAAATTTCAGGGGGGGTTTTGGTCAGAATAGTACTAAAAGAATGTGAAACAACCATGAAAGAGCTGTTTGTTTTTTCTCATTCACGAGTACAGCAGGATTTTCTCCCCAATTCCCGACTTTTGCTCAAACACTAAATAAAAATTTTGGTTCATTATATTTAATGGTGAACCCTGGAAGTCAAATGCGAAAGAAAATTTTCAACTAGCCACGTTCTTCTTCATTATCGAAGGTAGGAAAACTTTGTATTCGAGCAGCACGAAAAACAATTATTTCCTCCAAAATCAAAATCAAAACCAAAATTTTTAAACGAATTTTGCTTATCAGAGCTTTCATGACAAACCTATCTGGATTTTCCGAAAACATCGAATTCGTATGATGTATTTTGCTCCTATTTGAAAGTAGAATTTGATGAAAATGTCATCAAAAATGGAATTTTGAGAAGAATGCAAAAAATTCTGCATGAGCCAATTAGAGAATTTTCAAAGAAAACTTTAAAGCTGTGGTTAAGGAAATCGAAATATCAGCTACATGAGAGAGGAGTCAGTCTAGTGGGTGTGGCACATAGCACGAATCGTTAAAATTATACAACCAACCCATGGGTTTAAATTTTTTAAAAGAACTAAAAAAATACTCTCCTTGCCACCCTAAACTTATAGCTTATACCCGCAATAAATACCCAATATAAAATTAAGTTGGTCGTATTTCATTTCATTTCATTATTTTGCATTTCGTTTTTTAAATGGGGGACTTCTAGACGACTCTGAATGACTGTTATATTGCAAAATCAAAGACTTCTTCGTGGGTCTCAAAAAATCGATGACATCTTCCTCGAGATTCCGTCGCATTTGTGGGATACAAACCTCACATTCCTACAAGCCAAGGAAACGCTCTTCTGACTTGGAGACTTGTCAACGATGCAGCAGAAAGTGCTGTGGAATTAACTCAATACTTGACTCAGGACTGCTGTCGTAGACCAAAGACAGTTCTGGCTCCAGTGTATCTTGGAATATTGGGAATTGATCGCTTACGGTAAGTCAGAGACTATGAGAGGAACTTTCCTAAGCGAATACATTGTTTTTTGCAAGATGAAGAGTTTTGGAGTTTTCCCTACCTCATCTTTATACTTTCTTGATACGTGAAAAGAATTTTCAGTCGATTGATGACCGATTAGATGAACAGGCCGCGTGGCTCCAGCCCGAGGGCCGTTTTTAGGACGTCCCACAGTAAGACTTGGGCGTCCTTATGCGATCGATCTGGGGTGAAGTTGGACAACACTCAACAGAAAAAAAAAATAACCACACAGTAATCCGTTTTAGACCATTCTGAA
Source organism: Apolygus lucorum (assembly GCA_009739505.2). Lineage (NCBI taxonomy): Eukaryota > Metazoa > Arthropoda > Insecta > Hemiptera > Miridae > Apolygus > Apolygus lucorum. The sequence continues at coordinate 60,339,588 of CM019178.2, read as the reverse complement.
TCCAAATCCGCGAAAAAAACCATAGGTGTATGTCTGTGTGTGTGTGTGTGTGTATGTGTAGGTGTATGTGTGTGTGTAACAAAATCTTGTGTACTCTGCACAGGCCTTAGTTCTCAACCGATTTTCCTGGTTCTTTTTTTGTTCGTCGCGGAAAACTATCTAGTTGTGCACTACGTCGCCGGAATTTCGAATTTTGCCTTTTAAGGGGGGGAAAGGGGGGGTTAATGCTCGAAAAACGTGCGTTTTTGGGCATAATCTTGTGTACTCTGCCCAGGCCTTAGTTCTCAAACGATTTTCGTGGTTCTTTTTTCGTTTGACGCGTAATACTATCTAGTTGTGCACTACGGCGCCGGAATTTTGGATTTTGCTTTTTAAGAGGGGGAAAGGGGGGGTTAATGCTTAAAACTCTGCCCAGGCCTCAATTTCCAACCGATTTGCGTGTTTCTTTTTTTGTTTGACTCAAATAACTTCCGAGTTGTACATGATTTTACCAGAGTACCAAAATTCGCAAGGGGAGGGGGTGAGTGGGGGGATAATATTCACAAAATATCCGATTTTTCAATATTTTGGTTCCTTTACTATTTACTAATTGTACCCAAGCTTTGAAATTGAGGAAAAATTCTCATTATACCTCCGAATTTTCACGAATTATTCTCTGTACCACGATGGAACTAATAGTGGTGGCACCATGGTGCCATGATGCCATAAACCGCTTATTTCGTGTTTTTTTTTTTTTTGCGTTTCACCTTGAATACGGATGTGAACTTCGACGGACTGCCTACCAAAACTAACAGATGAAAGTTCAATGTTACGACGTATTTCCGCTTTGGTGCCAGACTGGCACCATTGCTGGCGTTGGGGAGGTGGGGGGGGGGGTGAACTCGAATTCGCATGTTGGGTATCGTAGATCATGGATTTTAAAATGCTCTTCAGATTCGAGGCTCCCATGCCGCTAGAAATGTTAAGGTGGATAATTGTGGGGGGGGGGGGGGGTCAGTATTTCTTGCCTAAAGTAATAAATAAATTACATCAAGTGAAACAGTTTTATTTCACCTAGAATACGGATGTGAACCTCGACGGACTACCTACTAAAACTAATAGATGAAGGATCAATGTTACGACGTATTTCTGCTTTGGTGCCAGACTGGCACCATTGTTGGCGTTGGGGTGGTGGTGGTGGGGGGGTGGGGGTGAACTCGAATTCGCATGTTGGGTGACGTAGATCATGGATTTAAAAATGCTCTGCAGATTCGAGGCTCCCATGCCGCTAGAAATGTTATGGTGGATGAAGGTGAGGGGGGGGGGGGTCACTATTTCTTGCCTAAAGTAATGAATAAATTACATCGAGTGAAACAGTTTTATCGCTTACCAACTGGTTTAACTGATCCAATACTTATCCAATGGGACGTCCCCTAGAATGCATGCATTACTAAACAATATGTTTTAACAGGAAAGCTCAGTTTCAGTTGATTCAAACAGTTCTTCGGCCCCTATCCGATCGAGTTCGAATTTTAACCAGAGCTTCGTCAGACCTTCTCAAACAAAGAGTAAATAGTTGGACTCAGTTGGACTAGAAAGAGACGCAGGAGACATTTTGACGTTTTCGTAATAAGCGTTGTCCGGTGACCAATTTTTTTGTGGTGTATTCAGGTGCCAGACAAACAAAACACTCAGGTGTTTGAGGGGGTAAGAACTTCAAACGATAAAAGTAGTAAAATGAGGGACACCCAAACTCAGTGTTTTTGTTTCATTCAGTTTACCAACATACTCGTTTCTACGAACTCGTCGAGTACCACTAGGCTGTTGCTTTTTGGGTACAACGAATAAACGCCGGTTTTCAATTGTTTATGAGTTTTTTCAATTATTTGTTTGTATTTCAATTTTTGTTAACGATTTTTGATTTGAAAAATTTAGATTTAGAAATTTATTTAGAAATTTAGAAATTTAGTCCTGAATCCGAATATCCACAAAAACACGTTTTTTCGGGTGATTTTTCGAAATTTGAATCTTTTAAGTAGTTCAAAATACTTGACTAACAAATTCGTCTTTTTGTTTGTTATTATAAACATTTTGGAAAACATTTTTGCGAAACATTTACTCAAGTTATCGTCTGGAACGACACAAAACGTACATATTGTTACATTATTACTTACATTTTAAATCATTTTTGAAGAAAAACTTCTTGAATCATTTTAGGATGTCCCAAAACGGATTTCAATTTTTTAAAAATTAAAACGTAAAAAAATCAAAAAATTCGAAAAATTCTGAGTTTATTTCATTAGACCCCGTGACTCAATAGACGTGACTGTGAAGTTCATGTTTAACCCTTTTCGGACCACCGGATTACTAGTGCCGCCGAAAACACCTCAGGAACTCCCCAGCTGTCCCAAGGACCTGAGTAATCAAAATTAAATTGCAATTGCAAACTTAATGAACAGCAGAATTTTCTGAGGGAAGTCCCAAAATAGAGTTTTGACTGAACTTTTCAAAGAAATCTATGAACGAATTTCCAAAATGTTTGTCATAACATTTTTTTCATTTTACTAACTTAAAAAAAATGATTCAAAAATTCAGCTCTGTTTATTGATTTTTGAATTGCAATTTAAATCTAGTTAATCTGGTGACACCTGGACACAGGTGTGGAATTCCTAAGATGTTTTCGGTGATACTGGTGACACCAAAATCCAATAGAGTTAGTATTGAAGAATTTGGATACCGATTGAACAGCGATCAACCAATTTATAAGGAATTTAAATCAGCAAAAAAAGTTCATGGGTTTGGAACATTGCCAAGTCCCGCGAACTCAATGTCTACTCAACACTGTAGCATCAAAGAGTATGATGAATACGAGTGTTTAACAACCATTAGTTGATTTGTTGATGTCAATGGAGAATACATCCGGATCCGAGAACGCTTCATGTATACCTACTTCGATATTCCAATGTAATCTACTCGTTTATTCATCGAAATCGATGGAACCAATCAGTTAATTTATGAAGCTAGTTGATTGGGCCAGTTTGGAGCAGCGGTGGCTTTAGTTATTTATCTTCTATAATGAACCTTTGGAATCTAACAAGAAGTTTCTTTTAACCCCCCCCCCCCACAAATTTTTTGGTTGCTAAGGACGCAAAATTGAGTACAACTCGAAGAAACGAAAACGATTGCATTTCGGTCAGCCAAAATCTCAACGGATATCAGGCCTCTTTTGCGATTCACACTCGTATTTCTGAAAAATCGTAAGTTCAACCCTTATTTCTCGTAGAGAGCGAACGGTTTGTCCTACAGAGCTCCGGGTGGTCTCAAAAAATTCTAAAAATTCCATAGAATCTTAAATTGTTGGAAAAACAATACCTTTAGATCAGAATGTTTTGAGTTAGGGCGTTTTGAAAATTTCAAAATTCAATTTCTGACCCTTGGAAGTGACCTACATCAACCAAAATCTTCGGGGCACAACTAGACCCCAAATGGAGCCTACATACAGAATTTCATCAAAATCGGTCCAAAACTTTAAAAAATTCCATACTATCTGAAAAAACAATACCTTTATTTCGAGAGTTTCCGAGCTAGGACACTTTTGAAAATTTAAACCCTTAATTTCCACTCCAATTAATTTCCCATTCCAATGGGCTCCTTTTGGGTCTAGTGGTGCCGCGAAGCTTTTGGTTGATGGCATAAATATTTGGTTGAAAATAATAAACTAAAAGTGAAATAACTCGAAAACGAACCATCTAAAAACATTTCTAAGAGGCACTTTTTGTAGCAAATTACTTGTAGAAGACCCCTGAAGTTGGGACTTTGTGTACAAGGTGTCCCAGTAACTATGCGCTCCCCCCCCACCCCTTAATTTTCTCCAAATGTTGATGAACAAAATCGAATTGCAGATTCGGATTCTACTCAAATATAATGAACAATTAACTTCAACAACTTTTTTTTCCGCTCAGCAAGCAATTTTTCCGCTCAGCGAGCGCTCAAAGATGCCCAGCCCGGGGATTGTGCAAAAACTGAGATGAAGGGATCTCAAGTGTGGCACATGACTTAGTGATATCCCTTTCTTGAATAGATTTTATTTTACCTTATTTACAGCCGAAAAAGTCCATTTTTGTGGAGGACATAATCGATTCTCTTATGAAGGGTAATACAGGGTGTTTCATGAAAAGGTTATACCCCCTTCATTTTAGCAAAATACAGCGTAAAAAATTCCGACCAACGCAATTCTTTATGATTTTTTGTGAGGATCTCAGGAAAAATACTTTTGCGCAAAAAAGTTGCGCGCAATCGTGCGCAATTGATACTAACTTCATTTTTTCAAATGGAACCCCCCTTTTTTATTACAGATTCGGATTCTACGTTAAATTTCATGTGAAATTCATACCCACATCGATTTGTTTTATTGCGCGCAACCAGGCTTTTTGAACGCTCTAAGTTGCGCAACTCCACAATTGCACAAAAATTAGATTTTGGAGAACCCTTAGTGTGGCACATGTTATTCCATCATTTTTTAACGCTGAATCACAGGGTGACATCCGTTTTTCAATTTGACTGAAACTTTTCAAAATAGCGGCCAAAAATTCGGTTGTTTTTAGTGAAAAAATCGCTCTTTTTAAATCGTTATGAGTTTTCAGGTAATTTTTTTCAGTTCAAGCATGATCGTGCTGTGAGTTTTTATTTTTAACTCCACCGTAGACGGCCCCAAGCCCGTGGTTCAAAAAGAGGTGAGAAAATAAAAAATAAACATGATTTCGACCTCAAAACTGATGTTTTCGTGAAAGAAATGTTAATTTTTCCTCTTGAAATCTTGGTCTTCCTCAAAACGGATAACAGCCTGTGATTCAGCGTTAAAAAATGATGAAAAAACATGTGCCACACTAAGGGTTCTCCAAAACCTAATTTTTGCGCAATTGTGGAGTTGCGCAACTTAGAGCGTTCAAGAAGCCAGGTTGCGCGCAATAAAACAAATCGATGTGGGTATGAATTTTTCATGAAATTTGACGTAGAATCCGAATCTGTAATAAAAAAGGGGGGGTTCCATTTGAAAAAATGAAGTTAGTGTCAATTGCGCACGATTGCGCGCAACTTTTTTGCGCATAAGTATTTTTCCTGAGATCCTCACAAAAAATCATGAAGAATTGCGTTGGTCGGAGTTTTTTACGTTGTATTTTGCGGAAATGAAGGGGGGTGTAACCTTTTCGTGAAACACCCTGTATATCAATTCCAATGAAGTGTAAAAATTGTAAAATTTAGAAAATTGTGTCTAGCTACACAAAAGAAAAATAAAACATGAGGAAAACGGTACTCGGAAGAGATTCCACGGAAGATCGACAATTTCCTCCTCATAAAGTGACTTTTTCGGCTGTAGGTAAATGAGGTAAAATCAAAATATTAACAGTCTGCGCAGTCTTTAGGGATTGTTTTAAAATGTTCCAAAACGTATTTTAGTGAAATTATTTTTCGGAAAAGTCCATTCTAAGAATGGTGAGGTCATTGCAATAGCTTTATCTTTCCTAAAATTCGCTAATTTTATGAGAGTCATATTGACGTATCTTAGTGTTCCCGGGTTAAGGGTCAAAACTCTGATATTCCAATAAACCTTTATTATTTATTAAGATAGAAACCCTTCGAGCGACTAAAGAATTGAGCTTCAATAAAACCTACAAGTTTTCTCGTAGATAATACGGAAAAGGCTTTATAGCTTCCTCTATCTCCGATATCTTCCGAGTTTACTGTTCTCAAGAAGTTTGCCAAGACATCGCTTCCCTATCGCCAGGCCAACCGCTCGTGAGAAAGGTGGACCCATTAAACCAGTGGAAGATGGTATCTCGCTAATGGGGACTGTCAAGTAATTAAGGGTTCGTCGTTGATACGCCCAAACTAGTGCAGAGGGGGGGTGGGGGGCTGTGCCCCCGTGCTCCCCTGATACAACCCCTCGGACCCATCCTGCTAATTGTGCCTCCGGGTCGCCGAGACTACGTATTCCCGATATCCGTCTTTGTTTCATCCGCGGGTTCCCCATAATGATAATTGCTTCATCGATCGAGGCCGCCAGCTGGATTAGGTAGATGCGGAATTAATCTTCCTTGAGTCAGACTCTCTTGCTGGGCGCGGCTAATGTTCTTCAGAACATCAGAGGGGTAGTAGTTATTGGAGGGGTGATTATTGGAGGTAAGCAAGTTATAAGAAGGGTAGTGACGGTGAGTAGTTATTGGAGGTATGCAAGTTATTGGAAGGGTAGTGACGGTGAGTAGTTATTGGAGGTATGCAAGTTATTGGAAGGGTAGTGACGGTGAGTAGTTATTAAAGGTATGCAAGTTAATAGAAGGGTAGTGACGGTGAGTAGTTATTAGAGGTATGCAAGTTATTGGAAGGGTAGTGACGGTGAGTAGTTATTGGAGGGGTGATTATTGGAGGTATGCAAGTTATTAGAAGGGTAGTGACGGTGAATAGTTATTGGAGGTATGCAAGTTATTGGAAGGGTAGTGACGGTGAGTAGTTATTGGAGGGGTGGTTATTGGAGGTATGCAAGTTATTAGAAGGGTAGTGACGGTGATTAGTTATTGGAGGTATGCAAGTTATTGGAAGGGTAGTGACGGTGAGTAGTTATTGGAGGTATGCAAGTTATTGGAAGGGTAGTGACGGTGAGTAGTTATTGGAGGGGTGATTATTGGAGGTATGCGAGTTATTAGAAGGGTAGTGACGGTGAGTAGTTATTGGAGGTATGCAAGTTATTGGAAGGGTAGTGACGGTGAGTAGTTATTGGAGGGGTGATTATTGGAGGTATGCGAGTTATTAGAAGGGTAGTGACGGTGAGTAGTTATTGGAGGTATGCAAGTTATTGGAAGGGTAGTGACGGTGAGTAGTAATTGGAGGGGTGGTTATTGGAGGTATGCAAGTTATTAGAAAGGTAGTGAAGGTGATTAGTTATTGGAGGTATGCAAGTTATTGGAAGGGTAGTGACGGTGAGTAGTTATTGGAGGGGTGATTATTGGAGGTATGCAAGTTATTAAAAGGGAAGTGACGGTGAGTAGTTATTGGAGGTATGCAAGTTATTAGAAGGGTAGGGTAGTGACGGTGAGTAGTTATTGGAGGGGTGGTTATTGGAGGTAAGCAAGTTATTGGAAGGGTAGTGACGGTGAGTAGTTATTAGAGCTATGCAAGTTATTGGAAGGGTAGTGACGGTGAGTAGTTATTAGAGCTATGCAAGTTATTGGAAGGGTAGTGACGATGAGTAGTTATTGGAGGGGTGGTTATTGGAGGCATGCAAGTTATTGGAAGGGTAGTGACGGTGAGTAGTTATTAGAGCTATGCAAGTTATTGGAAGGGTAGTGACGGTGAGTAGTTATTAGAGCTATGCAAGTTATTGGAAGGGTAGTGACGATGAGTAGTTATTGGAGGGGTGGTTATTGGAGGCATGCAAGTTATTGGAAGGGTAGTGACGGTGAGTAGTTATTGGAGGGATGATTATTGGAGGTAAGCAAGTTATTGGAAGGGTAGAGACGGTGAATAGTTATTGGAGGTATGCAAGTTATTGGAAGGGTAGTGACGGTGAGTAGTTATAGGAGGTATGCAAGTTATTGGAAGGGTAGTGACGGTGAGTAGTTATTGGAGGGGTGGTTATTGGAGGTATGCAAGTTATTAGAAGGGTAGTGACGGTGAGTAGCTATTGGAGGTATGCAAGTTATTGGAAGGGTAGTGACGATGAGTAGTTATTGGAGGGGTCGTTATTGGAGGTATGTAAGTTATTAGAAGGGTATTGACGGTGAGTAGTTATTAGAGCTATGCAAGTTATTGGAGGGGTAGTGACGGTGAGTAGTTATTGGAGGGGTCGTTATTGGAGGTATGTAAGTTATTAGAAGGGTATTGACGGTGAGTAGTTATTAGAGCTATGCAAGTTATTGGAGGGGTAGTGACGGTGAGTAGTTATTAGAGCTATGCAAGTTATTGGAAGGGTAGTGACGATGAGTAGTTATTGGAGGTATGCAAGTTATTGGAAGGTTAGTGACGGTGAGTAGTTATTGGAGGGATGGTTATTGGAGGTATGCAAGTTATTGGAAGGGTAGTGACGGTGAGTAGTTACTGAAAGGGTGGTTATTGGAGGTAAGCAAGTTATTGGAAGGGTAGAGATGGTGAGTAGTTATTGGAGGGGTGGTTATTGGAGGTATGCAAGTTGTTAGAAGGCTAGTGACAGAGAGTAGTTATTAGAGCTATGCAAGTTATTGGAAGGGTAGTGACGGTGAGTGGTTATTGGAGGGGTGGTTATTGGAGGTATGCAAGTTATTGGAAGGGTAGTGACGGTGAGTAGTTATTGGAGGGGTGGTTATTGGAGGTAAGCAAGTTATTGGAAGGTTAGTGACGGTGAGTAGTTATTGGAGGGGTGGTTATTGGAGGTATGCAAGTTGTTAGAAGGCTAGTGACAGAGAGTAGTTATTAGAGCTATGCAAGTTATTGGAAGGGTAGTGACGGTGAGTGGTTATTGGAGGGGTGGTTATTGGAGGTATGCAAGTTATTGGAAGGGTAGTGACGGTGAGTAGTTATTGGAGGGGTGGTTATTGGAGGTAAGCAAGTTATTGGAAGGGTAGAGACGGTGAATAGTTATTGGAGGTATGCAAGTTATTGGAAGGGTAGTGACGGTGAGTAGTTATTGGAGGGGTGGTTATTGGAGCTATGCAAGTTATTGGAAGGGTAGTAACGGTGAGTAGTTACTGGAGGGGTGGTTATTGGAGCTATGCAAGTTATTGGAAAGGTAGTGACGGTTAGTGGTTATTGGAGGTATGCAAGTATCGATCTTCAAGTACCTTGTACTACCCTCATAAGGGCCATCTATACACCAACCCACAGAATGGGGAATTTGCCTCACAATTTTTAAATTTCTTTTCGAAAGAGGGTTTACTGATTCCTAAGAAGACCATAGTGTTGTGAAATTGACGTTCAGAATGTTTGTCCTCTCAGTTTGGGGAAGTTTCACGCAGTGGGAAGGTATTGAACACTTCCACCATCACCAACATTTCCACCTGACACAACATTTCAGCGAAGTCAATTTCAGTGTCTCGCACGCTCGATGGCGTTATAGCATGTAAGTAAATAAAATAAGTCGGGCCGAATGATTGATGTCCGCATCGACCCAGGATAAGTAGTTCTGAGAACACCAGGGAAAGTATCGTGTTCCCGAGTGAAGGCGCACGTACACCCGAATTCAACTAACCGAACGGCTCACACCCGAGTAGAATATAAAGTACATCTCATTTCAACCCGTTGAGAATACAATATATTATATAGGTATTCCACGGTAAACTGAGCATTGCACTTCCAGGGAAAACGTCGAGCGATGTAGATAAATTTACTCCGTTTATGTGTGGTTATTATAGTCATCACCAATATTCATCCACCTGAAACACAACAAAACCTCAGGATCGATATATTCTTGCATAAAAGCTGTTAATTGCGAAACTGAGATCTGCTAATGATATTTCTCTCACACTGACTATTAAAACCTATAAATACCAAATTAAACTAAAAGAAAACTGCACTGTGTGCAATATGCAAGTACCATGCACTTCAGCAGTCCAAATTAAAAGGAACATGGTTTCACGAAAATTATCTCACACTGGACAAGAGTAAGAACAAATAGATAGTACATGGAGGAAACAAGTCACTTATTGATCGAAATAATAAACTAAAATCAAAACGCATCACCGTCATCTCCTTGAGGATTGGTCGCCTATTACTGCACAGCCTCATCAGTGATGGATTCCACAATAACTACGAGAAACTGTAAACAATCCTGTACATACTTGTTAGTAGTACAATCCAAACAAACCCACGCTTCAACTGTTGTGTACCAAGAAAATAATAGGTAATGTATGAACAAAGGGGAAACAACAACTTCACAGATTAACTGTACAACTCTTCCATTTCCATAAAACAAGGTTGCGGGGTCCTGCACTAGTCAAGTACTGCCCGACTCAAAATAGCGAAACATCTTCCCTCAATATAACGATTCCGTGGACAGAGTGAACCGCTAGGAGACCAGACTTGGTAGGCCCACAGTAGATTATTATCCTTCACATAAATGTATGAACTTTTGTTCATAATTGTGTTTAGTGCCACTAAGAAAATGATAGATAACTTAGTATGATGATTTTGATATATTCAAGAATTAATTGTCTGTATTTTAGGTAACTTTTGATGTACCTTAGCTTTTCATTATAAATGTACTGAAAATTGTAGTCCCCTCATTAAAAACAAGTAGACTGACAGTTTGTAGTACGAAATTCGTAGAAGGAAAGTAAACTATAATGGAAAATGTAAAATAATATTTCTGTTATGCACAAATGAATATAATAAATTGTAACTTTAAGCAATTAACATCAGTTCTCATGCATTAAATAAATAAATAATTATAGTCATCCCCAACGCACTTCTGGTTTTACATAAAAAACCTGTTAGCAGTCCCACAAGTATTCCTGAGAGAACGTCATAAATAGTTTTGCCTGTCATTGAATGTATAATTGAAATAGCCATTTGAATTTGTAATTGAAAAAGAAACTAACGATGTTAACGGCATCGTAGCGAATGTATCACAGGAGTTTTCTATTAAAAATCATAATACAGGGTGTCTACACTTAAGATGGGCATAACATCAGGGTTCGACTTTACAAGGTATTTCCAAAAAAAAATGTCTCTCAGCAATTTTCTTTTAACCCACTCAAAATTCCTTTTTTTTCATTTTAAAGTTTTTCTTCGCGTTTTCGACCGTACGGCACTGACATGGTCATAACTCCCTTATTTCACCTGAACATTCGATTCAGACTACACCGTTGGAAAGAGCGTTAAATTCCTAAGCTACCTAGTGCAAAATCAAAATCTTTCAGCAATAAAATAGTTTTAAAAAATCAAGTCAAAAAGCAAACTTTAAATTTTTTTTCGATACTTGACTTTTTTCGACCAAAGTTTTCACTCTAAATCCCTGCCCATTTCGATGGGCGCTCTTCGGAGAAAACATGCTCAAATTGTCAGTTTTCCAACGGTCTATCAATTTTTCTTTTTAACATTCAAATTGGAAGAGTAAATGAAGTTTGAATGCCAGAAAACGTGTGTTTTATAAGCAAATCCAGTGTTTCAAGCGGTTTATGGTCCCCCTCGATCTCAAGACGGCTTGACGAGTTTGGTATCATTTTCTATGTAATTATTTACGCTGAATCCAATGGTGATACTTCCGAATGATTCCGACTGCTGGAAAGTGGATTTTTCGAAGAAAACCTTCGTTTTTCTTACATAAAATACGCATTATTCTTAGATATAGTAGTGAGTAACACCTTTGAACTCAACAAAAACACCGAATTTCAAGCTGATTGAAGTTTTTGTTGAGTTCAAAGGTGTTACTTTATGCTCACTACTAAGTATATCTAAGAATAATGCGTATTTTATGTAAGAAAAACGGAGGTTTTCTTCAAAAAATCCACTTTCTAGCAGTCGGATTCATTCGGAAGTATCACTATTGGATTAAGCGTAAATAATTACATAGAAAATGATACCAAACTCGTCAAGCCGTCTTGAGATCGAGGGGGACCATAAACCGCTTGAAACACTGGATTTGCTTATAAAACACACGTTTTCTGGCATTCAAACTTCATTTACTCTTCCAATTTGAATGTTAAAAAGAAAAATTGATAAACCGTTGGAAAGCTGACAATTTGAGCATGTTTTCTCCGAAGAGCGCCCATCGAAATGGGCAGGAATTTAGAGTGAAAACTTTGGTCGAAGAAAGTCAAGCTTAGAAAAATTTGTAAAGTTGGCTTTTTGACTTGATTTTTAGAAACTATTTTATTGCTGAAATATTTTGATTTTGCACTAGGTAAGTAGCTTAGGAATTTAACGCTCTTTCCAACGGTGTAGTCTGAATCGAATATTCAGGAGAAATAAGGGAGTTATGACCATGTCAGTGCCGTAAGGTCTAAAACGCGAAGAAAAACTATAAAGTGAAAAAAATAGAATTTTGAGTGGGTTAGAAGAAAATTGCTGAGAGACATTTTTTGTTGGAAATACCTTTTAGAGTCGAGCCCTGAAGTTATGCCCATCTTAAGTGTAGACACCCTGTATATTAGAATTTTTCATTCTTCTAATTCATCCAAACCTACCATCATGAAAGCAGTAATAATAATTTTCTGTGAGGCCTATGTTGATGTTCTTACTAATGTATATTCGGACTATCGACCGGATTCCCCTCTTTTCAGCTCCTCTACATAATTCAGCTTCGAAGAAATGGCAGGGGTCGAACTAAACCTATTTCGAAACTCGTCTCCACATTACACTCTTATTAAAACCTCGTTACCTTTCACGACCAGTCCTTAGCTAGTTCGAATAACTCACAGCCACGCTCCTTCCCCTTAATGGAAAACTGTGAAACGTGACGTGGGTGGTTGTCATTACAGGAACCCGACTCCTTTCATATTGCTTTTCCTTGCTGGTTATAAAGTTTATTGTTTGTAATTAAATTGCTCCTCTGAACGTTTACTCTTGATGAGACATTAAATCAAGATTTCACTCGTATTTCTCGGGGATTCCATTTCTCCGTTCAATATTTGGATGGTTGTTGACTTCCTACAGGAGAAACTGGGTTATAGTCGTAAATATTGAGATATTTCCGAATAAATACGAACTACGTCTGCTCAATATATCGTCGTTTAAGAACCAGCATCTACTTTTAAGAATTTCTACTTTTAACACCTTCAATGCGGGTCCCAAAGTCGTGCAACCCTGCCGTAGGTACTGAACATTTTTTTAACTTGAAATTCGATATTGGTGAATTCGAACACAAAATTCGTATTAAAGTTCGGCGTCAAAAACGAAATGTTTTAGACAGTTGAACTCATACTGAAGACGAAAAAAAGCAAAAACTGGAATATATCAAAAAGGGGAGGTACCAGGCCCCCTCCCCCAAAGAGAGTTGAAATGACCAGATGACCGGTCATCCGCACTGAAGGTGTTAAGGAGAGCTAAAAAACTGATTTGCACTCAGGTTTTGAGAGATTTATGCAGTTTTCCACATTTTTCTGACTCAATTGATTCTGTTGCAACGAAAATTTAGGGTTGTTAGTAATTAGAAGTTCAAGACATTTCTTCTAAGTGGTTTATACTGAAGAATTATTTGTGTAGGAAGTAATAAAATAAGATACCATAATATGGTATAATAAGATACCATATGTAATAATAAGATACCATGGTATAGTAAGATACCATAATATGGTAACAAGACCCTTTTTTAATGCATATTATGCATTAAAAAAGGGTCTTGTTTGAGAAAATAGTTAATGCACGGACTCGTCAAAAACATCCAACAGTGAAGCATACCTTCATCAAAGCATACATTGATGCAAACTGATGCAAATTGACATGAATTCTACAAATAAAAGAATTTATGATATTTAAAAAACCTGCTCCTGTTATAAGTAATTAGTCATCGTTAATTTATTATAATAATTTTATGGGGGTTTATTATTTTCAATAATGAACCTTTGGAATCGTCCAAGAAAAATTTTTTTTAACCCCCCCCCCCCCCACAAATTTGTTAGTTTACTTCCAAGGTAAGTAGAATCAAAAAATTAAACGAATAGGTACAAATTTTGCCGACCGTACGCCGTACGCGGCACTTTCCTTAGTTACCATGGACAGATTTTGATGAAATTACCACACCAGCAGCGTTAGTTCAAGTATCCTCCGCTAGGGATAGTAAAGCGGCTTTTCCTTGAATCAGACGAGATAAGCTCAGGTAGCTATTTTGAGAAAGCTCGAGATAACGCGAAACAGCTGATTCAAGGGAAAAATGCTTTAATATCGCTAGCGTAGGATACTTGAACTAACGCTGCTGGTGTGGGTTAGACTCTTGTATGATTATGCCACATTGATTTATAGCCCAGGCGAATTAGACCAAAAATGGGCAAATAGGAGAAATAATTCATAGTAAAGAAATTCATTCACCAGCGTCTTCCTTTACACTTGGTTAATCATACCTCAAAAGTCCCCTATGGTGGGGGGTGAGCTCGAGGAGGGGGGGTAAATTTTCTCCTATTTTTTCGACTTTTTTTCGGTTTTTTGCCTATACCTCTAAAAGTAAGCGTTCTAGCGGATTTTTCACTACTACCAGAATTAAAGTACATAAAATTTTCTACAATTTGCATTTCTGACTTAAGTCTCTATGATTACGCCTTCCGCCGCTAGAGCGCGTTGAAAAGTAGGTATCATTTTAAAAAATCAGCAAAACGGTCTTTTTATGCTCTTTTCACTCGGAAATTTTCAGGAATTGTACTGGGTTGGTTTTAGATGGTCCCCTATGAAAATCATTGACCCCAGCCACTGCGCATGCGCAAACTTGTATTTCCTTGTTACTTCCATAACTTCTACATTTCCCATCTGATTTCGATGAAATTTTCAGGAATTATGCTAGTTGTGGTGGAGATGGTCCCTTATGAAAATCATTGTCCCCAGTCGATCGTAGCCTCTGCGCATGCGCAAACTTGTATTTCCTGTCATAACTTCTTCATTTCCCATCTGATTTCGATGAAATTTTCGGGAATTATGCAATTCGGAGCGGAGATGGTCCCCTATGAAAATCATGGCCTCCTAGTTGAAAACACTTACTGACTTAAATCTCTACGATTACGCGTTACACCGCTAGAGCGCATTGATAAGTAGGGGTCATTTTAAAAAATCAGCAAAAAGATACAAAATGCGCATGCGCAGTGGCTACGATCAGGCTGGGGGCAATGATTTTCATAGGGGACCATCTAAACGCTAACACGCACAATTCCTGAAAATTTCCGAGTAAAAAAAGCATAAAAAGACCTTTTTGCTGATTTTTTGAAATGATACCTACTTTTCAACGCGCTCTAGCGGCGGAAGGCGTAATCGTAGAGACTTAAGTCAGAGGAGCAAATTGTAGGAAATTTCATGTACTTTAATTCTGGTAATAGTCAAAAATCCGCTAGAACGCTTACTTTTGGAGTTATAGGCAAAAAAACGAAAAAAGTCGAAAAAATAGGAGAAAATTTACCCCCTTCCTCGAGCTCACCTCCCACCCTAGGGGACTTTTGAGGTATGATTAACCAAGTGTAAAGGAAGACGCTGGTGAATGAATTTCTTTACTATGAATTATTTCTCCTATTTTCTCTAATTCGTCTGGGCTATTATGTTGAGACTGAAGATCATTGTTCGTAGAAGATTCACCGAAGTATTATAAATTCTTGTAGAAAGATTAGGTTAGTTAACGACAATGCCCGACCTCAGTAGTGACGGAGTAAAACTGAACCAAGTTGTAACCTCATAATATGAGGTTTATATTATAAAGTAGGGTTCTTCATTGATTCTGCTCATCAGTGTCGAACACCATGCTCAACAACGCATCATTGTGAAGAGGATACCAACAACTTCCCAGATATTTTCATCATCCCGTACAACCCCCGCCATTACCAGGAGGTCTGGGATACATTAGCAATGGAAATCGCCTCTCGCCAAGCCGAGGCAAAGAACGACAGCCACTTCCCTCCTCTTATTGTTCCGCCATGGAAGGTCCTCTCTTCATGCTAATCATTGGTCTCCCGCTTTGTAACCGCAACCAGAAATTCTCCATTCAGGACAAAATCAGTCCGAACTTCCTCCTAATAGCATTCGTGGGTTTGTGGGAAGGAGCCTACCAATTCCGCCCCATGCTAATCCGGACGGCTCCCCGATTCTTGAAGAAACGTGACGAGAATTCCTAAATTCTGTCCTCAAAATTCTCACTCAATTAGATAAGTACCGACTTAATAAGATATAATAAAGAGTTTAATCTCATTTTCACATACAAGATATTCACCAAAGGCTTCCACTGATTCCAATGATGCTGTTTTGGTTTATTATTTTCAATAATAAGCCTTTGGAATCGAGCAAGAAAAAAAAAATTTTAACCCCCCCTCAAAATTTGATGTTTTACGTTTCAAGGTACGTAGAATACGAAAATCGAATAAAAAAATTTCCGTCCGTCCGCCGTACGCCGTACGCCGTACGCCGTACGCCGTACGCCGTACGCCGTACGCCGTACGCGGCACTTTTCTTAGCAACACTGGACCGATTTGGTTCAAATTTGGTATATGGGCTCCATTTGGGGTCTAGTTGTGCCGCGAAGCTTTTCGTTGATGTAGGTCACTTCTAAGGGGTGAAAATTAAGGGTTGAAATTTTCAAGAGTGCCCTAGCTCGAAAACTCTCGAAATAAAGGTATCGTTTTTTCACCAATTTTAAATAGTATTGAATTTTTAAAAATTTTTGAGACCACCCGGAGCTCTGTAGGACAAACCGTTCGGTCCCTACGAGTACTTGAAGGTTTTCCTTCGATAAAACAGAATCATGAGTGTGAATCGCAAAAGAGGTCTAATCTCCATTCAAATTTTATCGGACTAAAATGCGATCACTGTTCATTTCTTCGATTTGTATACAGTTTTGCCTTCTGCGTAACCAGTAATCAAATTTCCATAAGAAGCTTTCTATTTTTCCAATCGAGTGTGAAGCGTTTAGTTCTTTCTAATAAACTTGATTGTGAAGGTGTGAAGCCAGTATGGTGTGGTAGGTAGTACCTAGCTGGTAGGTAAAAAAAAGTTGGTAGGTAAATAAAATGTTGGTGGGTAAAAAACGCTGCAAATCATTGCTCAAAGGCTTCTTCACCCTTCAGATCACTGATCAGCTGAGTGAGCTCCAAAGCCATTTTCAATTCTATTGAATGGAAGTGCTCTTCCAGGCGTCTCCAGCATTCGAGGAGATCTTCTTCACTCTTCAGATCACTGATCAGCTGAGTGAGCTCCAAAGCCATTTTTACTCCTATTGAATGGAAGTGCTCTTCCAGGCGTCTTCAGCATTCGAGAAGATCTTCTTCACTCTTCAGAACACTGATCAGCTGAGTGAGCTCCAAAACCATTTTTACTCCTATTGAATGGAAATGCTCTTCCAGGCGTCTCCAGCATTCGAGGAGATCTTCTTCACTCTTCAGATCACTGATCAGCTGAGTGAGCTCCAAAACCATTTTTACTCCTATTGAATGGAAGTGCTCTTCCAGGCGTCTCCAGCATTCGAGGAGATTTTCTTCACTCTTCAGATCACTGATCAGCTGAGTGAGCTCCGAAGCCATTTTCAATCCTATTGAAGGCAGGAGCTGAAATTTGAGAGGGAAGGTCAAGGGAGAATACAGATGGTGGCAGGTGCTATTGATGGAGAACCAGTGATCTATACAGAAGGGTGATCTATACAGAAAATAATAAACCTTTGAGCAATGATTTGCAGCGTTTTCTCATTAAGCTCATCCTTAATACAATAGACTGCCCTTATCTCTTATAGAATATAACCTTCCACGCCCCAGCCCGTACCACTCGAAATAACGCCCCATTTTACACCTACCATTCAAAACAAAATATCCCTATTCATAAAGCTCAAAGAGCAATCAATTCTGTTAGCGTAGAAAACGATTATGATCCCTTTCTAATAAGAATTTCAACAAGTTTTTGGTGAAATTGAAATAAAAGTCAATGAATTATTGATTGATCACACCCAGGAGATGTCTAAGCCGGGTTAGCCGTCGATTAGTGGGAAGTTGGAGGCTTTCAGGAACCAGAGGATTCTGATGTTTATTGTAGCGGCTGATGAACTTGGACGTTTCACTGCACCTGTGATGAAACGTAAAACCTTTGTTGTCCTATGAGTTATACCTGGTTCCTCAACCAAACGAATAATGACAATCAGAAAGATCAACAAACCATTGGATAGTTAATGCAATTGAGAGAAACGCATTGCTAGAATTCCTTTGTCGACAGAACGCAAGCCCTTCAGGCTATTTTGGATTTCAGCCTGAAAACGCCTCATATTTACCGCTGACAGACCGTCCAGGTAATTATTCATGCAATACCTTGCAACTTAAGACATCCACACACCCCGTTACACTCGACAACAGCCTACAGTAGATACGGCAAAGCCCATTCAGTTGTAATATAAAGGTATTTTACTCTTCGATTCCGATGTGACTCGATGGTCTCATTGAGGTGCACATCAGACCAACCCCACGCCTAATAGGCCACAAAGGAGAGCAGAACAAAGCATTCAGTTTTAAACAATCATTGGGTGAATTTCGAACAACTCTAAGTAGTCAAGTTTTAGGAGAATACATGTTTACAAACCCTGTTTTTCAGAGTATTCGAAGTGATTAAACTGTCTTACTCGCATAAGACACAAAGTTCGGATTCAAAGCTCAACCTTCAACAGAGGTCAAGTGAACCATAAGTTTGTATAATAGCGTCTGCTCAAAACTCCTTTGAGCCCTCTTCAAGGGAACTGAAGAACAAGAAAGATATGGATAATATATAATATATATTATCATATTATGATAAAGACCAGAACTATCAGGTATCACCATGTTCAGAAATCTTGATATTGAAGATGGATTTACGCCTTATTGGTTCATCATTTTCAATAAATAACCTTTGGAATCGACCAAAAAAAATTGTTTACCCCCCCCCCATCTTAAAATTTGTAGGTTTACGTTTCAAGGTACTTAGAATCCAAAAATCGAATAAAACTAATGCAGTCCCACCTAAATATAATAAAACTAATGCAGTCCCACTATCACTAGATGTCAAACGTCTGCTTTATTTAACACTATTGCGACCAGTGTGGCAGTATGGCTGCCCGATCTGGGGGAGTGCCAGCGACTCACAACTTGCCAGGATCCAAGTGTTTCAAAATCGTGCACTGAGAGTCATCACTGATGCTCCATGGTTCATGACCAATGCCAATCTACACAAAGACCTCAAAGTGCCTTCTGTCAAAGAAGTTCTGAAGACATCTTATGCCAACCAAACCTGCTCTTTCGAACATCATGAAAATCCCCTAGTATCTAGTATTTCACTTGAAATCCCCCCAGAACGCCCTCTAAGACGCCTCAAACGGAAGCACCACCGAGACTTAATGAACGAGAGCGAGTGAATCATCCACGATATTGTTAACCTCTGTTATTAATCTGTTACCTCTGTTATGGAACTTACCTCTGTTACACTGTTAATTTATTCAAAACGTTTCAACTAGATATATATACTTCAGGAGAAAGCCAATGGGCTTCACCTCCAAATCAAGTTTCATGTTATATATGTATACCAATTTAAGTTAAACTCAACTTGTAATGCATTTATCTTATGCAATAAAGTTATATTATTTTTAAAAACGCTGCAAATCATTGCTCAAAGGTTTATTATTTTCTGTATAGATCACCCTTCTGTATAGATCACTGGTTCTCCATCAATAGCACCTGCCACCATCTGTATTCTCCCTTGACCTTCCCTCTCAAATTTCAGCTCCTGCCTTCAATAGGATTGAAAATGGCTTCGGAGCTCACTCAGCTGATCAGTGATCTGAAGAGTGAAGAAAATCTCCTCGAATGCTGGAGACGCCTGGAAGAGCACTTCCATTCAATAGGAGTAAAAATGGTTTTGGAGCTCACTCAGCTGATCAGTGATCTGAAGAGTGAAGAAGATCTCCTCGAATGCTGGAGACGCCTGGAAGAGCATTTCCATTCAATAGGAGTAAAAATGGTTTTGGAGCTCACTCAGCTGATCAGTGTTCTGAAGAGTGAAGAAGATCTTCTCGAATGCTGAAGACGCCTGGAAGAGCACTTCCATTCAATAGGAGTAAAAATGGCTTTGGAGCTCACTCAGCTGATCAGTGATCTGAAGAGTGAAGAAGATCTCCTCGAATGCTGGAGACGCCTGGAAGAGCACTTCCATTCAATAGAATTGAAAATGGCTTTGGAGCTCACTCAGCTGATCAGTGATCTGAAGGGTGAAGAAGCCTTTGAGCAATGATTTGCAGCGTTTTTTACCCACCAACATTTTATTTACCTACCAACTTTTTTTTACCTACCAGCTAGGTACTACCTACCACACCATACTGGCTTCACACCTTCACAATCAAGTTTATTAGAAAGAACTAAACGCTTCACACTCGATTGGAAAAATAGAAAGCTTCTTATGGAAATTTGATTACTGGTTACGCAGAAGGCAAAACTGTATACAAATCGAAGAAATGAACAGTGATCGCATTTTAGTCCGATAAAATTTGAATGGAGATTAGACCTCTTTTGCGATTCACACTCATGATTCTGTTTTATCGAAGGAAAACCTTCAAGTACTCGTAGGGACCGAACGGTTTGTCCTACAGAGCTCCGGGTGGTCTCAAAAATTTTTAAAAATTCAATACTATTTAAAATTGGTGAAAAAACGATACCTTTATTTCGAGAGTTTTCGAGCTAGGGCACTCTTGAAAATTTCAACCCTTAATTTTCACCCCTTAGAAGTGACCTACATCAACGAAAAGCTTCGCGGCACAACTAGACCCCAAATGGAGCCCATATACCAAATTTGAACCAAATCGGTCCAGTGTTGCTAAGAAAAGTGCCGCGTACGGCGTACGGCGTACGGCGTACGGCGTACGGCGTACGGCGTACGGCGTACGGCGGACGGACGGAAATTTTTTTATTCGATTTTCGTATTCTACGTACCTTGAAACGTAAAACATCAAATTTTGAGGGGGGGTTAAAATTTTTTTTTTCTTGCTCGATTCCAAAGGCTTATTATTGAAAATAATAAACCAAAAAGCAGTCCCACCGTAGTTTCCAAATACTCGAAAAATCTCAGAGGTGTATGTTTGAGTGTGTGTTAGTGTACTTTGCCCAGTCCTCAATTTCCAACCGATTTGCGTGTTTATTTTTTTTTTTTTTACATTATTATTTTCACATTATTTTACCAGAGTATCGAAAGTATCACGGGAAGGGGAATAATATTCACAAAATTTGTGAATATATTTAATATACGATTTATCAATATTTCGGTTCCTACAGGGGGGTGTCTATACTTCAGTTGAACACGACTTCTGGGTTCGATTCTTCAAGGTATTTCCAACAAAAAATGTCTCGTACCTAGCAACTTTTCTTAACCTACTCAAAATGCCTTTTTTTCACTTCGAAGTTTTTTTCCGCGTTTATTCGCGTTTTCGACCTTGCGTCATTAAAACTGTCACAACTCCTGTTATTTACAGAGTACATTCGATTTTTTTTTTTAATTGGATTTTTTCTTTTTGAAGTTTTCATTTCAGACGCCTGCCCATTTCGATGTGCGCTCTTCGGAAAAAACTTGCTCAAATTGTATGCTTTCCAACGGTGTATGAATTATTCTTTTAAAATACAAATTGTTAGAGTAAATCAAGTTTGAATGCAAGGAAACGTGAGTTTTACTAGAAAATCAAGTGTTTTACGCGTTGTAAGGTCACCCTCGATCTCAAGATGACCTGCTAGATAGTGGATTTTTTGAAGTGGATTCAATAAAAACACCAATCAGCTAGAAAGTTGATGTTTTTATTGAGTAGAAAGGTGTTGTTTATGCTCACTACCATATCTAAGAATAGTGCGTATTCGGACAAACAATGAAGGTTTTCCTAGAGAAATCCACTCTTTAGCAGTCGGAATTATTCGGAAGTATCACCATTGGATTCAGCGTGAAAAATTACACAGGAAATTACACCAAACTCAAGTCAAGTCATCTTAAGATTGAGAGTGACCATACACCGCGTAAAACACTCGATTTTCACACTAACTTGCATTTGAGTTACTTCAGTCGTATTTATCACATGTTTCGACCACAAAGAGGAATCTCGTTATCTATCATTCAACGCGAGACGAAACGAACACAAATGTGTACACTGACACGGAGAGAACAATAAGCGAGGGAAAACGCCGGAAGAATTTATGAGAGCGGCGGTCTCTGCGCCCGAAAACAAACTTTCAAAATGAATATCGCGCGCCTCAGTTGTTTAGACAAGGTTGTTTGCAGGGGAACAACCCCCAACACAAACTTCCTCTTCCCACCCGAGGGTTCTTTGAAAAGAACCGTTAACTACATGTTGCACCAAGAAAGTTGCCGATCTCATAAGGGGAATTCGCCCTTCCGAGTCCCACAGAGTAGGAGATGAACCGGAAACTCGGTTCCAACTCAGTCGAGAGTTGTAACAAAGGATTTCTGACTTTTTGGATTTACATGAATGTTTGCGTTTGGCGGCGCATTCGGAGGGAATTTTCCATGTTGGATGGGCGGACGCATCTAATGTGGAAACTCCAAGTTGAATTTCTCAACTGGAACAGCGACCGCAAAGCTAAAAGGGATTTAAAAAAAATAATTTCATTTCAAACCATATACCTAAACATAAATTTAGGAACATTTTGTAAAACTTAAGAAATTTTTGATAACGTCGTACTTACAGACCACCAAAGTTAGTAACAACAAGGAAGCAAAAATATTAATTTTGATAAACCTAACAGATCGCTGTTGTAGTTGTTAATGGTCGATATGCTAATGGTCTACAAGGTAGCGGAAGCTGTTTTCACTTTTCAAGGTTGAAAAAAAAAAGAAGTTCTCCAAAATCGAAATTTCCACTCGCGTTTTACGTTTCAGACCTTTCTGAACAATTTTGATTCCGTGTCTGTGTGTCTGTCTGTCATGAAATCCTTGTAACTGTTATAACTGTACGAAGTGATTGTCCGATTTCGATGAAATTTTCAAGGATTATTCAAGATTAGGTTGTAGATGGTCCCCAAGAAAATCATCACCCCCGGACTGATAGTAGCCGCTGCAGATGCTCAAACGTGAATTCCTTATAACAGCCATAACATCCACATTTTTCATCCGATTTCGATGAAATTTTCAGGGATTATGCAGATTAGGTAGTAGATGGTCCCCAATGAAAATCAAGGCCTCAAAATTGACAGTAGCCTCTGCGCATGCGCAAACGTAAAATTCTTGTAACAGCCATAAAACTTACATTTTTCATCCGAATTTGATGAAATTTTCTAGGATTGTTCAGATTGGCGTGTAGATGGTCCCCTATGAAAATCATCTCCTCCAGACAAATAGTAGTTGCTGCGCATGTGCAAACGTGAATTCCTTGAAACAGCCACAACTTCTACATTTTTCATCCGAATTTGATGAAATTTCTCAGGATTGTTCAGATTGGCGTGTATATGGTCCCCTCCTGTAAAATTGTGCTTTCGCACACTAAGGTACACGTAGCTCCGAATGAATTCAGAGGATTTTGATAATTTTTGTTTTTAAATATTCGTATTGAGAAGCTCTACACATCTTGAACGATTATTTAAAATGTTGTTCGACAAACGGTAGGATTCCTGCAGAAGTAGAATAAATGCTGGGAAAAGTTTGTAATGAACCCAACAATCGGGATCACGAAATTTCAAAAATCCAATCCACGATTAGCAAGACGAATACGTAAAAAAACTCAACATTTATTATAGTTATTGTGGAACGAGTATTATACCTTAGTGTGTAAAGTTGGTACCTACAAACATCACCATTATTGATTATTTGACGTCCCTTATTATACTTTTTTTCTTTTCCGTCCTAGATCTGAGTAACATACCTTCGACTGAATAAGCGATGAAAATTTCAAGGTCTTGGATTGAATAGGAACAGACAGAATGTAGATTTAAGTTCGAGGTCGCGTCCAGCGCCGCCTGGGTAGACTGGTACCCTCAAAAAACTAGAAAACCTAAAATTTTCACAAATTTTCAAATTGACTTCGGTAGCACAAAATTTCTTATTTTTTGTGAAGATTTTCTTGTAAGAAACAAGATTGTAAGTTCCCCCTCGTTCATAAAGAGATTCTAAATAAATAGTAACTTCTCTTTTCACCACATTTCCTCCTAATTCTCCTCCTAAACACACACCTAATCAGAATCACCATCACTTGTTGATCGGCCGAAAAAAGTAGCTTTGAAAACGAGCAATTGTACCGTCGAACCGCCAATCCAGTCTCGAATCACATTTTCGATATCAACACTCATCACAGTCATTTCCCCTTTTCGACCTCATTCTCACTTCGAGAAAACTTGGAAACTTGGCCGGCTCAATATTTGCTCCGAGTTATTAGCCTTCGTTGATATTAGGTCCTCGATTACTTCTGCTTTCTCGATCACTTCCTCCGTTCTATTTCACTCCTTCGCGGTAACTTTGAATTCTTAATGAAGTTTGTCTCGCTCGTGCGGCTCCCGGGGGTATTTCGCTCTTTTCCCACTCCTGAAATGGACTCTACTGTAAGCTTTTCTCAGATGGAGTCAAATTAACTTCAATGAAGGTGAAGGTTATGCTCCTGACTGACAGAACCAGTTATAAAATTTGTTAATAGACTGAGATCTTCACGAGTATATCACAGTGGAAGAGAGTCATGTTTATAAAAAAAATCAGCCAAGTGGGTGTGACACATAGATTGTATAGTGACACATAGATTGTATAGATGATCCGATGCATAGTAGTTGATCTCAAAACACCAATCTCTAAGTACCACAATCAATCCATCACTGTCAGTCCGGGGGTGATGATTTTCACAGGGGACCATCTAAAAGCCAATCCACACAATCCCTGGAAATGTCATCTAAATCGAGTGAGAAATGTAGAAGTTATAGCTGTAGCAAGGATTTCACGTTTGCGCATGCGCAGCGACTACTCAGTCCGGAGGCGATGATTTTCATAGGGGACCATCTACACGCCAATCCGCATAATCCCTGGAAATTTCATCGAAATCGGAAGAAAAATGTAGAAGTTACGGCTGTGGCAAGGATTTCAAAACAGGCTGACAGACAGACAGACACAGAACCGAGGAATGGCCAGGAAATGCACGTTTGGGCGTTACAAATTGTAATACCAAAAATGTAGAAAAAAAGTTCAATTTTTTTAGAAATCTATAATTGAAATATTATAATTGAGATTTTTTTTAATTTGGTACATCTATAATTGAAAATACTACTAAAGCCGTACTTGAACTTTTCTCCCTGAGACTCCCGGAACTTCCTACAAAAATGTTCGGTTTTTCCAGAGAAAAATGAAATTCCCCGAGTTTTCCATTAGAGTAAATTTCCCTGAGTATTCCAGGTTTTCCCGGTTTTCCAGGTCGCTGGAAACCCTGATCTGTCAACTGTCAAATTATTTTATTTTTGCTTTGAGTTATTATTTTTTGACAATTATGTTTTCTTCTATAATCGATAGTTGAAGTATCAAGGTAGCCAACGGCTATCAGTTTTGGCTTAAAAGTGGAAACACTTGCAGGTAAAAATAAGATTTTCATGAAGATACCCCAGGATATTAAGGGTTAATTATAATAGGTAACATCTAAACTACGATATTAATAATGTTTGGGGAGTAACTTTCCAAAGTAGGTTGAATTTTGCGACAGTTTTAGAAAAATTTAAGCCCAGTGGGTTGAATAGTTACGAAAAAAACAAACCCAGAAATATGCTAAATGTTTCGAAACACTGACATTTTCATGTGCAGGTTACGTTGTAGTTCAGTATCTAATCAACTTAGAAACCTATTTGGGGAAAGAAAAGATTGAAGGAAAGAAATTAGCTTCAATTGGAAACCTTAACCTTTCAAAAAAAAAAAAAAAGAAGTTTTTCATTAAAATTAAAAGAAGAAAATAAAGCCCAGACTCGCCAAACGCTTGCCAACGAGTCTGAAATACATTGGGACATTTTATGTGACAAATTTCGTCGTTTATGTGCCAAAGTAAAGACATAAAATGTCAAAACTAATGTTTCGGGAAAAAATTACGAACACCACGAACAGTGATAAGAGGAATATATGGAACAATATCAATGATAGTCCACAATGTAATAGAAGGAGGAAATGCCTTTAGCAGGTCCTCCAGGAGTTCTGTATTTAAGTTCCTACTACGACACTGGTAGCCTAATTATTGTATATTTATTATATCATTAATTTGTTTCGTATTACGCACTTTCATCTCGTTTTTCCTGCTGAAAGGTTTATAATGAGGAATTTCACCATGTCCGAGTTTCCTATTTTTACCCCAAAATCGGATTCAGCACCTCGGAAAACCCCCTACGGCAAACTTTCAGCCCGTACTTCCTAATTTACGAATAAACAAAACAGTGTAGAAAATATGAACGTTTAAAAAAACCGGGAGGATGACGACATCCTGGAATAGTTCATTTACGGCCGCTTGAAGCGCTGAGATCGTGAAATCTGTAGACCTCAGATGCAACATTTCACAAAACCAGTAGATATCGAAATCGAAAAACTGAAGAAAAAAACATAAAAAGCAAGATGGAAGGAAAAAAGGAAAATTAGGTTTCCCCTGTTTTTGTTTGATAACTTTCCTCTTTGATAACACGATTTCGTTATACCATCGGGCAACACTGGGAGGAGACGGCGATCCGAACAGCCCAATCAGCGAGTGTTCCCGTTTTCCCGGTTGTTTTTCTAAATCAAAAATTTGTAATGTCTCCCGAAAATAACAGGAGACATATTTTGCGAAATCAACCCGATTTTCATCTACCACACACCATCAACTATCCAGGAAAAATGCAAACAGAATTCGGTGAAATTCCTCATTGAAAATATTAATACCAATATCAATCCAATAGCATTATACTGAGTGATTATCGCGTTAAACATTCTTAGAAAGTAATAATTGAGGTCCAACAAGAGCGTTCCAGGGAAAGCTGACTGGCGTCTGGAGTAGAAAACAACGCTGTCAACTGCAGGGAGTAATTCCCACTTTCAATCTCCGGTCTGATAAAATACCTACCCGAGACGTCTTTTGATCCAACCTCCTCCGATTTCTGATACGAAAAATACTATTCTAGAGAATGATTTCTAATAATGTTCTGAGAAGGACCTCACTATAGTAGAGTGGTCAGAGCGAAAATTACTCGGAAGGCTTTGTTACGGGAAACACTGAAGAAAATTTCGAATTCACGGAAAGAAGTAACTCCTTAGCGGTGCGTTCAGCTTTTTGGGCGGTGAGTATAAATAGAAATATCCCAAATGAACAATAACGAAATGATGATTTTAAAAATGTTGACGACCTTCACTCAAGTAAGTTACGGATAGTATTGAATTCATGGAATAGATTCGAGCGTATTGTAGATATAGGAGTACACTATGCTTAGATAATACTGTGAGTGTTGGTGTTGTTTTACTATTGCGATTGTTTGGGACACCTAACGTAATTGAAGTTTCTCTACGGGGTCCGAAACATAACACCAGATTTGGGGAATGTAATTGGCCCTAGGACTGACTCTGACAACACACAGCCCGATCTTCATTCTACACATCTTGCTACACAGAGAAATTGTTTGTTGCATGAAAAGTCCCCAGAAGTTCCCTAGACCGAAGTACAGAAACGATGCTAATTATTACACAAAGGTTTATTATTTTTCTATATACATCACTCGTCTGCAAAGAACTCGCCTTTGCCATTGTCACCACCTGCTTGCCACGTATCTACAGCGATCCCATTTCGATCAGCTAAAATTTAAACGGAGATTAGGCCTCTTTTGGGATTCACACTCGTGTTTCTGATTTATCGTAAGCCAAACCCTTAAGTTCTCGTAGGGAGCAAACGGTTTGTTCAACAGAGGTCAGCGTAATCTCACCTTTATATCGAAATTTTTTGAGCTAGGGCGTTTTCAAAATGTCAACCCTTAGAAGTGATCGACATCAACCAAAAGCTTCGGGGCACAACTAGACACCAAATGGAGCCCGTATACCAAATTTCATCAAAATCGGTCCATGGCAACTAAGCGGTTACCATGGTCTATCCATGGTCCGCGTACGGCGGACGGAAGGAAAAATTTTTATTCGATTTTCGGATTCTACGTACCTTGAAACGTAAACCAACAAACCAATTTTAAGGGGAGTGGGTAACAATTTTTTTTTCTTGGTCGATTCCAAAGTTCATTATTGAAAATAATTAACCAAAAGCTAGTGTTAAGTTGGCTAGTTACAGAACGGGGCTTTAGATGCGAGAAATTAATAAACACCGCACATAATAGGACTAGAATAGGGTGTGCGCCTAGGTAGGAAAAACTGTTTATTGTTATTTTTAATCTAAGGTAGACCTCATCCTGAGAATTTCGGCACCAACCGCGACCTTCTAGCGTGTGTAAATCTTTTCCTATGAATTTTTAAAGTTTCGACCTTTTATGACGTCACAGTGGGCTGGGGGGTCCCGCCCAGGCGAGAGGGGCGCGTGACGTCATAAACGGTCGAAACTTTGAAGAATCATAGAAACAGATCTGCTCACGCTAGAAGGTCGCGGTTGGTGCCGAAATTCTCAGGATGTAGTCTACTTTCGATTAAAAATCTAAAAAAAATCAAAGCGCACCCCCTATTATTAAATAGCGTAACCATGTATGTAACCTAGGTTTCAAGTAATGTGTAAAAAATGTAATGTACAGTTCAGTAATTTCCTTATTACTGTAGTAATGTATAGTAAATATAACTTTATTCACCGAGCGTTTTTGCAAAGATCCTACCCCACAACACGGGCCAAGCCATACGTCGGGTGGGAAATCTGAGCAAATAGCATCGCTTCATGCATTTATCTTATTGTAAAAGTGTACAAAATGGAGCCAAATAAACAAATATCTATCTAGCTGGCGCTCCTAGATCTATTTCCTATTAGAGAACCCGGACTGTAGTGCTGACTACAGCAGCAACATCAAAGGGCGACACTACAGCACCATCATCAGACAGTAGGGCATCGGAAAACATCAGAAGTCTGAATACAATTTAGTATCCAGTCACAAGTTCAAGTGTTACATAAAAAGTTTATTCTTGTGTTTAACCTGAAAGTAAAAACTTGTAATTCTATTCTTAAATATCCATTCAAATGTTAACATGTTTAATGTTTTAGGGCTGGGGGTCGTTCTGTGAATTCCGACACGCAAATCTTTTTATAACAGTGCGGGAAACGCGCAGGTTTTTCTGCCTTTTCAGTTAGAGTAACCCCTCATCGTTTGAGACCATTGCTACCAGAGAATCATCACCATCTAGGTAATTACCGCCACGTATTTCAAGATATAAGCAATTTCGGAACACTCACACCACACTCATACTCTCACCAGTAGGAGTTACGGCTTACAATACACAACAGTATGGATATTAATTGGAGAACTCGATAGATGTTGGAGTAACTCAAAAGAGCAATATTCGATAGACATAACATAATTGGTACACGTCAAGGTAGGTAACATGGATTGCGCGGTTTCAGACGGTATTGAAATCCTCAGGCGCTTCAGAGACAGGATGATTCGACCTCATTATCTCAGCACAAACCCGAGAGCGAGCGTAAAGGGCGAATCAAAGTCTATGTTGATTCAGTTGGTCGACCCGCGGATCAAAGCAATATAGGGAGTAATCTTCGGGAGAGAGATCAAAGGAAAGAACCAACTCTGAGGTACATGACTTGGTAGCTTTCGGTTTGATTGATGGATTAGGAAATACAACTTGAACTCAAAGAGCTGTGCGCGGACAAGCAGGTACATACTCAGTAAAGAAGGATTATAGTACAAACAAAAATATTTTGCCCCTATTGCTTTATTATTTTCAATAATGAACCTGTGGAATCGGCCAAGAAAAAAAATTGTTAACCCCCGTCAAAATTTGTTGGTTTACGTTTCAGGGTAATTCCACTAAAAGTGGAGAAATTGTGTATTTTTTATTTTTCAGGAGATTATTATTAATATTGCAACGAGGGAAAAAACATTGAATAGAGAACCATATTCCCCACACTATCCAATTTTGGTTTACTATTTTCAACTAGCTGAAAAGCCTACTAAAAGTAGGCAAAAACGATTCCCCCGACTCTCGCCACTCCCACGACCCCACCTCCGTGCATACCTACATACGGTTGGCATTCAATTCAATTCAATTCAATTCAAAGTTTTATTTTGCTTATCCAAAAATTGGCAATACAAATGTCAATACAATTACAAAATTCAATTAGGGTAGCGCCGATCACAAGTGGGTGAATGGGAGCGCGGGCAAGAGCCCCCCCCCCCACCCGCCGGCCGGCGCCACCCGACCGGCCCCAGGCCCCACCCACCATGACGGCTCCCCGCATAAGACACCCACGAGGGAAACAGCTGCCACGCAAGTACCAGCCGCCCCCAACGCAGGACATCCCCACGGATCCCATTCCCAACAGGGAAAATAGAACAATGGAGCCGCCCCCAGGACCGATAGGGCGACACCGACCACCAGGAGAGGAAAACCCACCCATACACTCATTCATTCAATAAATACATTCACACCACTAATAAGTAATTCTTGAATATAACAACAACCTACAATTCTATGTATACAGGGTGTAACCGGCCAGGGTTCGATAGTACAACTAATTTGTGACTTTTTTTAGGACGTCCCACAGTAAGACTTGGGCGTCCTTATGCGATCGATCTGGGGTGAAGGAGGACAACACTCAACAGAAAAAAAATAACCACACAGTAATCCGTTTTAGACCATTCTGAATCCAAATCCGCGAAAAAAAACAATAGGTGAATGTAAGTGTGTGTGTGTGTGTGTGTAACAAAATCTTGTGTCGTCTGCACAGGCCTTAGTTCTCAACCGATTTTCCTGGTTCTTTTTTTGTTCGTCGCGGAAAACTATCTTGTTGTGCACCTGACCAAACAATATCAAGTAGTTAGACAGATAGAAAGCATGCGTTCAACTCTCCACCACAGGTATGATCCTTCACGATGTCACGAATGAAGGTAGTTACGGAGAGTAGGCCTCATGGTAGGCTCTTTTCAGACCAGGTTGACAACCCTGGAGGGTCCTCGTTATCTCCTGAGAGGGCAGAACATAAATCAAAGTCGCAATACTGAGTGGGGCTGGTTTGACGATCTCGAGAGCCCTCGGCGGACAATGGTTCTCATTGGCCACTCAGTAGGAGCTCGCCAACCTGACCCCCCACTCCTCCCCCCCTTCACTGATCCTACGCTTGATGGAGGCTGACCAAGTAACGTCAAGATAGGACGGTGTCCTTCAATCCAAAATCCACACTAAACGATACGTAGCGAGAAGAAGCGTAAATTCGATTCAAAGTTTGGAAAATTCATGTAACCAACCAAGTTGGGTGGGCAGTCACTTCCCCACAAAATTAAATAACGCTCATATACCTGGGAAACCTTCCAAGACCCAGGCATAGATATTACATACTACAGTAGTATGGTGGTCCCAGGTGGTCAGCCATTCATGAGACAGAAAAAGTTCATAAAAACGCTGCAAATGAATACACAAAGGTTTATTTTTTCTATACAGATGACTTGCCAGCAATGAACACAGCTTTGCCTCTACCTACCAACCATATTTTTGCTTCACAACCAAGGTAATTATAAATAGGTACGCTTCACACTTAATTTGGATAAATAAAGAGTAGTGGAAAATGTAAATTTCATTACTGATTGCTGAGGATTCAAAACTGAGTACAACTCAAAAATACGAACATAGGTAGCATTTTGGTCAGCTAAAATTTGAACGAAGATTAGGCCTCTTTTGCGATTCGCTCTCATGTTTCTGATTTATGGTGAGTTCAACCGTTAAGTTCTCGTAGGGAGCGAACGTTTTGTCCTACAGACCTCCAGGTGGTCTTTAAAAATTCTAAAAATTCAATACTATCACAAATTGATGGAAAAACAATACCTTCATATCGAAAGTTTTTGAGCTAGGGCGTTTTCAAAATGTGAGCCCTTATTTTTCGACCCTTAGAAGTGACTGACATCAACCAAAAGCTTCGCGGCACAACTACACCTCAAATGGAGCCCATATGCCAAATTTCATAAAAATCGGTCCATGGTAACTAAGGAAAATGCATGGTACGACCGGCAAAATTTTTATTCGATTTTTGGATTCTACCTACCTAGGAACGTAAACCAACAAATTTTGAGGGGGGGTTAAAAAAAAAGTTTCTTGGTCGATTCCAAAGGTTCATTATTGGAAATAATAAATCAAAATGATCCGAGTAAGTTTGAGGAGAGCCATCGACTATCATGTGACTCGGTATTGATAGATTGAAGGAATCAATGGCTTCATTATCTTGAATAGAGAGAATTTACCTATATGAGGCCATACGAGTTTTTCCTCTTACCCAACAGCGAACATACAAGGCTTTCTGCTTTGGTTTCTGCATTACTATGGAGTCAAAACTAAAAACTGTTGTCAAACTTTTTTTAAATTAATTATTAACACGTGTTTTACAAAATGTTTCAATTTTTATTGGTAAACTAGGAAACAAAACTTGGTAGGCCATTCAAAGTGATCACATACCTCGCTGCCCCTATTTATTATTGACTATTCAAAAGCAAGGAAGTAAAATAAAATAAAATTAATCAAATCACAGCATACCTATTTAAAGTTAATGTATTTCTATTTATTGAGAACTACGGGGGGGGATTCTTTAGGTGGGCCTCGTGGAGAGTCTTCAATAATTCATCTAGTTACGAGCTTGCTAACGCCAGTTTTAAATGACGACTACAGCCAGAGCAGCGGGCAACTCTTGAATCAGATTGAATCAATCAGATAGGGATTTTATAATATATTATATTATACACCCCCTTGAAGTTGGTGTACACTATTGAGTGCAGCAACCTCTTATAGTAGGTGTTGAGATTCAGTCAGAGAGACTCACAAGCGTATTTTCATCAGTTAGATACCATAATAATGGCACCAGTTCCGCAAAAGGCTTCTTTTTTATTTGAACCCGTCTTTTTTTTAAAGGGGTTTTGTGTCATTTTTGGCAATTTTGACTTTTTTTAATTTTCCGGGTCTCTATTCTTGGTTGCATCGATTGGGATTAAAAGGAGCCTCGTATCATTGACGCTGCCCAAAGAAAATGCAGGTTGAAATTAGGAGCATCTAGGATGTGAGGATGGATAAAACGGCATCAGCGCTGCCTGGCGACGATTAGATAAACCTTCCGGAACTCAAAACCTACGTTATCACACTTATCAATCGGCCGATGTGATTTGTGAAGTATGTATCGTGTGCCGGGTTCCGTAGTGCTTAATAGGATTCGCGGATGTTAACTTTCGAAGGAGGGTGTTGCGTATTGGAAAATCAGATATTTTACGGATTACGGACATACCTAGCTACTTTGATAAACTTCGTAACGAACTCCTGTCGTTTGCTTACAACTCGTTCGACTCGATCTCACTCGAACGTTATTTCGTTTTGCTTTCTGGTTGTTTCCGAACCATGATCAAAAACATACTGTTTAGTAATTCATTAATTCCAGCGGACATTCCATAGGATAAGCATTAAGGCAACTAGTTGGTAGGCGATAAAACTCGTAATTTATTTACCTTCTTCCTGCACATAACTGTTTCACTTAGTAATTTAGTTAGTACCTACCTATTTTGAGTAAGAAATAGTGGAATCTTTAGCGGCATGCGAGCCTCGAATTTGAACAGCATTAAAATCCATGTTCTAATATATCCAACATTCGAATTAAACCCCACATCAAATGATGCTAGTAAGACTTTTTTTTACTTGCGTAAGACTTTTGATGTTTATCATAAGCTTTGTGATATATTGAGACAAAAGTCTGAATTATAGATGTTCAAGTTCATCTTATTGACTTTTGGATTGTAGTTCATTCAAAGGTGATTAAAAGTTACTGTTCAGTAGGTATGTAATTCACTACACTATATGTTCCTTCTGTGCCTGTTTTTCTTGACATAACTACGATACCATTGTAGTGATGCCTTATTTTTTCGTAATTAGAGGTAAATTGTGAATTTTAGACATTGTAACCAAGTAAGTTCCCCTGAAATGTCATATTGATACTGTGAAACGTCTAGGCTGACTCGTTTGTTCCTATATTCATGTACTGTAAGACAGACATCGTTTTGTAGTAATGACAATTTTTTTAGACTGTCCAGGAATTTTTTTCCACCCGGAAAATGAGTCTTGTTTTACAATGATTTAGGTACCTACTAAAAGTACTAATGTTCCTAATGACCTCAATGGTGATTATTTTTGGGATTTTTTTCATTGAATAAATCCAATAACCATTAACGATGTGGAATTCAATCATTTCATTCCCCAATTTCCCGAAAACGACCTTTGTTTTGATCCATTTAACACGATTTTTTACTGGTAATCGTCACATCGACGAATGAGTTGCAATAAGCACAAAAAAATGGGGTTGCATTCTAGGGTTAAATAATAATTTTATCATTATTACATTACAATTTTATTATTAAATTATAATTTAATTATTATTATGAGTTTAAATTTTTATAAGAACAATGAGGAATTTCACGGAATTCTGTTTGCATTTTTCCTGAATAGTTAATGGTGTGGGATAGCTGAAAATCGGGGTGATAGTTACCTTTTCAAGTTCATTGCTGATGGCCATGGTTAAAAACAAGCCAGTGTTTTGAATTATTACTTTCAATAATGAACCTTTGGAATTAAAACTAGGCATAAAACTAAAATCTGAACACATTTGAGCCGAAAAGGTTTGCTAGTTAGATTATTATCAACCCACAACTTTATCTCAACCCTAATATTTCTGGATTAATCATGATATTTAACTAACAGGAAAACATTTAAAATTAAAAGAAATGTATTACAAAAATATTTATTGATATATACTTACATGCAGTTGGGAACTTCCGGTCATTGATAACAAATTACCTTGTTCTCAACTGAGAATCATGAATTAATAAACACTTGATACATTACAACACAATAAAATTACTTGACAATCACAACTTGGGGTGCAGTACAAAATAAATCAATAAAATGACTACGCCAAGCAGGCATCATTTCTACAGAGCTTACCAATTTTGGATTTGATGACATGAAGTAAGTTCAGAGTAGCCACACAACTTGGAAAAGTCAGGAGATTTCTTCTGGTAAAGGCAGTTTTTTTTCATTAGATAAAGACATCACTGAGATTATAATAAAATAAATAAATAATATATTTGATTTATTATTGGCTTGTTTTATTATTTTATATTTATTTATTATAAAATAATAAATAATACAATAAATCATACAAATAAATATATTTATATCAATAGATATAAATATATCTATCAATTTTCACCAAGAATATAAAACCTACAATTTACCTATTCCTTAGCCCGGAATCAGGTAGCCCACCTCCGGGGGGATATAACATAGTATTACACATATTGTACTTTTATATTTTATTTAATATTAACCATAGTCATGAGATTAATCATAACGGATTATATTGACTTTTATAAGAAATTAAATAAAATGTTATAATATATTTGAATTAAGTATATCCATTAAAGGCGTACAAAATGAATTTTATTCATTTTGTACTCGTTTGACTTTCAGTATGAATTTTAAGCCAACCTGAGACTCTACAAAATCCATCTTGCACCACACAGTCCCAAATAGAAAAGACCAAATAGATTTTGGCAATGTTTGAGTACTAATTGAACTGGTCGTTGAAGAAGCCAAACAAACCTGAACATCCTAAAGAATTATTTCTCCTGGTACAAAAATCTGTTCAGGAGATATTAGAATACGGTTTTCTTCATTGCAGTCATCTCCAGCAGTCACAATCTCGTCCGCAGGTACCATCATGACCAAGAAAAAATGAATAAAAACAAAATAAGGAAAAAAAGTACTCAAAACCATCCAAATTTGTTAGTTACAAATTACTAACTGAGTAATTAAATCAATTATAACGTATTCAATTATGTCACTATGCTAGTTTATGCATAAACGGTTTTCTAAATTACTCGTACCTAAGCTTTAATGTATACTTACCACTTGGTCGATTGCTAGAGGTTGAGTCCAGTAAGTCCCAAGTGTGTCGTCAGTATGAAATCCCTTCTAACATGGAATGGAGCCTGCAAAGAGAAAAGAAAGAGTACCTATTCATTTAGTTTTTGGTACCAGACAAGCATTTAGGTAGAGATTTGCAAAGTCCTATGCTGATGTATCACCAGAACATTATTTATTATTTTAGATAAAATTAAATAGGTAAACATAGACGGGTAAATACATTTACTTACGTTTGCCGGTATGACAATGGGGAAATTCCTTTTATAGTCAAGCTTTTCTGGGGTTTCATCCAAGTGTTCGGAGCAGACGGTGGTATCTTTGTTTATGCATCTATATTCCGTGCCTTCTGTAATCTAACATTAGCTCCTCTGATTATCGCCAATATTACGAATACTCTACAGAGAGTGCATCTTGCAAGATTTCTGAGTGCTTCTCGCAAGGTTTTAGGTATGTGAATCTCCTCATCATTACATCGCTTCAGTATAACACAATTTCCCGTGGGTAACAGCAAACAGGGCAAAGGAAATCGATAGGATTTGGTGGGCGGATTATATCCTGGTCGTCCAACTTTGCACGGTCGCTATTGCACTCAATGTATGCACAGTTATGGCATTGTGGAAGTGGAACTGTTCTAGTTCTCGGGGGAATAGCACTATGTACTATTAACTATTTTGCTGTACGACTCTGTTGAGGGCAAGCACTTCGTCACAGCGAGGTAATATACGGAGAACTCTTCGTCCAGATTCTCGCACTGGGAGATTCGCAAAATCAGGCAAAACACACGCGGAAAATCAGCAAGGCGAAACTACGGTAAAATGTGTCAACGATGTACCGAGCTGTCATCACATTAGAGATGGGTCGCTCATTAAAGATCCGGCTCTTTGAGCCGGGTCTTTCAGAAGAGCGAGTGAACCACGGGTCAGTAAAAAAGAACCGCGGGTCTTCGGATCTTTTGAGCTTTATGCTGGTAGTGTTCGGTGAAGATCGGTTCTTCAAAAGAGCGAGTGAACTGCGGATCAGTAAAAATGACAAATGAATCGCGGTTCTTCGATCTTTGGATCTCTTGAGATCCAGTAAAATAAATGAACGGCGGCTCTTCGATCTTCGGTCCTTTTGAGAACGGCGGCTCTTCGTTCTTCGGTTGTTTTGAGATCGGCAGTGTTCGGGAAAATTAGGACCTCCTTTTCGTCAGCTCACTGTTGCCAACCCGTACGATAATTCCGAGGGAAAATACGATATAAGTCGATCAAACAATACAATTTTGCGGAATTGTATCGTACCACCACATGCATTATTGTATTTTCGGTCGTAAACTTTGCCGTATTTTTCCAGTGTTTTCTGTGACCCACTTTCTGATTCTTTCCGTTGTTTTTTCTCCCTGTTTGATTTTTACATCATGATTTTTTGTGAGGAGCTTTCTGATACAAGTTCAAAAGGCAAGCAAAAGCACAGCCTTATCTTACCAATATTATCAATATTGAAGCTTACGTACTTATTGGTTCGTTTATTCTCTTTCACCTTGGTTACCTTAATTTTCTTTGTTGAATAACACGATATAACATCAAATTGTTATATTATAAAAATGTTATACCTACTAAGAAATTTTTTTTAAAATTGTGGTTTGTCATTAGAGGCATAAAAAAATGCAGATTTCATATAAATAAATATTTACCAAAAAACTGTATTTTCATGTCTTACTTATTCATTGCTTTAATCGTGTTCATTTATTAATTTTCGTTGATTTTTGAAGGATTTGTTGAGCATCTTTATTGAACAACAGCGCTTGTTGGGTTATTATTTTCAATAATGAACCATTCCGGGCAGAACTAAAATAAACCGTTGTGTAACAATTTGCAGCGTTTTTCACCGTATTTTCATCTCTACAATAAATACGAGCTCAAAAGAGCCAAAAAGAGCCACTGATCCGTCGAAAAGATCCGGATCTTTTGAATGAGCGGAGCGCTCAGAGCCGTTCTTCTTGGTGAACCGTTTTGCCCATCTCTACATCACATCGGCCGATTGATAAGTGTGATAACGTAGGTTTTGAGTTCCGGAAGGTTTATCTAATCGTCGCCAGGCAGCGCTGATGCCGTTTTATCCATCCTCACATCCTAGATGCTCCTGTTGAAATTTCCGATGTCTTTTTCAAGATGATATGTGAGCCAGGTGAGTTTCAGGGTTTCGAGACTCAAATAATGAGCTGTAAGGTTGGTTTTATAATAATTAATGGGTCGGAAAAGGAAGGGAGTTAAATTTATTTCTTGGTCGATTTCCAAGGATAATAAATCGAAATCACTTCCTTTTGAATGTCCTCCTCGCCCTAACCGAGACAAAAAAATTCGACAACATTTTTCCAAGTGAGGGGGCTTAGTTTTTTCCCGTGCAATCGTGATTTCGCTCCCATCAAAAGGAAACTGCGCTTAGTAGATCAGCTGTACATCATTCACCCCAAAAATCCTCCCCAAAATTGTTATGAACTGCAGTAATGCTCAAAAATCCATTGTGTTAGCCTACCTAGAGAGGCTGAAAAATTACATTCAAGAAGAACATTTTTATCATTTCGTGTTGGTCAAATAATAAACCGATCGTATGAACCTTTTATGATATTGTAAGTAGGTTGACTGCGGATATACCTGGCAACTTGGGTACCAGTGGTGAAGGGAAAGGTTCACCTCTGCTATCAACTCGCAGGTATATCGTTAGTGTTTTGTCCTAGAGGATCTAGGCGCTTGGGTGGTCGGGCTCACCAACTAGGTTAATGAACTCGACAGCCCAAGCTATCGCACGAGTTGTTGGGGGGGTTGTTTTGAAAATGAATATTGGCTGAAAAGAAAACAAGACAAAAGTCGAAACACAGATAAATTATAAAGAAAGGTATTTACCTGTGAAGAATTTAGAATTAAAGATGCGTGGCGAAAAGCGTGGTGAAAAAGCGTGGCGAAATTGCGTGGCGACCTGAAGCGTCTCGTGGCGATTTATGCTGAAAGTTAAAAGCCTGAAGGGCCAAATGTAAATTGGATACACAAAGGTGTTCCTGCCTTATGGGCTTACGTGGCGGTCCTGAAGGGACTTGTCAAACCTCGAGGTGTGGCGATGCACTACCCTCAACTATCAAATTGGTAACCAGGTATACTCTGACAAAAAGGTAAACGGAAATACAAATATATGGCACTTTTATTAAATTAAAAGACAACTTCTCCACTTCAAAGTTCGTGGCGTTTTGCTAATGAACGAGGCGAGATTCGTGGTAAGTATGAAATAGTATTTTAATTAGTATGGTTTCCTAGTTTATCAATACAATCCATTAATCGTTTGTAGTTCAAGTTCATTGCATGGTCAGAAAATCAGAGGTTCAATCGGAAAGTTTGCTAAAGTTCAATCTCAAATATGATTCGTGGCGAATTAATGTTAATGTTGTTAAGTTTTACTCTTATGACTACACGTCACTCCTAGTTCATTGGCCAATGGAATGAAATGTAATATTAGTTTGTGCACTCACGTTGGGGCCCGTAGGTAACCTTTCGATGTTGTGTGGCGAGGTAGGATCCGTGGCGGCTGATGTCCAAAGCAGGGAGTACAGCGTGGCGGCTTGGGGGGATAGCTGGGGTTAGACTAACTCACGGGCACGGAGCTCTCAATGGCTAGTTAACTGCGCAGAGGTCGGGAGGGGAGTAGTGTCGTCCAGGCCTGACCCGAGGTTCCGTCTTCTCTCCCCCCTCCTCCCGCGAGGTGGTGTTGGCGGGGGCGGCGGTGATGGTGGGGGAGAAGCTCTTGCCGCTTCTCCGGCCGGAGGGGGGAGGGCGCGCGAGGTGTAATTTGGCGCCTCTTGATTGGCTCTCGTTGACGTCACCTACGAGTCAGGCCGAAGGGGGTCGGTGGCGTTGACCCGGCCCCACCCTACTGGAGAAGCGTTCCAGTGGGCGGGAGCCCACACCCCCTGTCCCCACGGGAGCCAGGGTCGTCAAAGACGACACTGGGGATGGCTAGGGGATCGGAAGGGCGTGCCTTCTTGATGGCCTGCTCGTAGGCGTATCGACGGCAACCTCGGCATCTTGTAGGGTTTCTCTTCTGGCTGTGGTCCCTGGCGCAGGTGGGGAGAGGTTGACCTTTTCTGTGGTAGGCCTTGAGCCCTCCCAAAACTCCTTGCAGGCAGGGCAGCGGAACTTGAAGAGCTTCGGTACGGCCTTCGTGCAAACAGGGCATGTCGGCTTCTTCTTGCGCGTCAGCTTAATCTTGATCCCGGTTCTTGGTGGGGAAGGGCTGCCTGCCTGCAATAGGATTTGGGGTTCCCTGATTGGAGTGGGCAGCGGCTCAGGTGGCGTTTGGCCTACCACCTCTTCATCCCAGTCAGAGTCGGCGAAGATGCCCGTCCGGCTTGGTGCTCGTGGCGGAGGGCTCGACGAAGGGAGAGGTATGCCGCAGTCAGGATGTTCGGGGGAATAAGATTTGGACGACAGAGTCAGTGCCGCTGATGGAGCTGGAGAAGGGGCCAACTTCCTCACAGCTCCTGCAGACCTCGCCGCAGGTGCCTCTGCTGGTGCCTGTGAGGATGCCTCAGATGTCCGCGTCCGTGCCGCAGGTGGCTCTGCGTCCACCTGTGCCTTGGCCCGCTTCGCTTCTTCTATGGCCTGGTTCCGTTCGACTATTAACGTCCGTCTATCCTCCAGCCATTGTGCCTGTCTTCGGAGAAGGGCATTTCTCTCCCGAGCAATTTGTTGGTAGGCTGGGAGCCACATGGCGACGTCGAGCGTGGTTAGAAGGGCCGCGCGCCCGGTGGTTTGACGGGCGACGGGAGTGTCTCCGCACATCGTAAACCGGACGTAATTGGCCAGTGTCTCGAGGGTGGGGAAGGGGTCGCCGATGGGTTCCGGTGTCTCTACGAAGCCTTCAGGTTGGTCGCTCAACTTTTCTCTTTCCGTTTCGCAACGCTTCCGCATGAGAACAACAGCGGGATCGGGCGTAGCGGGACCTCCATCGAGCTCTAGCTCACTAATAGATTCATGTGCCATATCCTACAACAAACAAAACAATATCCTATGTGACATCCTGGCCTAGGAAAAGTGACTTGCTTCAATAGGAATTTCTACTTTGGTACTTCAGCTTTTCAGGCACGGCCGTAGTAGGACAGTGCAGCCATAAGAGTTAGGCGATCAGAAGGATCAAAGCGAAGTGTAGCGACCTGAAGGGTCCAAGTTAAATTTGGTGACCTGAAGGGTCCAAGTAAAATGGGGTGACCTGAAGGGTCCAAGTGTAATGGGACCTGAAGGGTCGGTCAGTGTGGTGTGTATATGCCCTAGTAGTTTGTCAGTGTGTCTTTTTCCCTAAGTGGAGTAGCCTATAGTCGACAGTTTTGTGCCTTGTTCTTAATGGATAACGACTAGGTGTCTCCTCAATTTCTTCGCAACGTCTCTTAGCAGGAGGATCTTCCTTCGCTTCTTCGAACTCCTCATCGGAAGATTCAATTGGCTCTCCTTCTTCGTTGACTTCTTCTGTACATCGCACCTTGTGGCGGTCAGCGTTGCGATCGGCGTTGCGAGTGGCGTTGCGATCGGCGTTGCGATCGGCGTTGCGAGTGGCGTTGCGATCGGCGGACTCGTCATGGTGTGTGGTGTGGCGGAATGGAGTCTCGTGGCGATCAGCACGGCTCGTTTGGGGGTCGTCAGTCCCGTGAGGTATTTCACTTCTTTCCGTTTCACGTTCGGTGGAGCGATCGAAATTGTGATCCGCGTCCATGTCACGATCCAGTTCCGAAGGGATACTATGTTGGGTTGACGCCTCTCCTCGAGGTGTCCTCGGCGTGTGTTCTTTCGAGCTGGTGGTGGGTACAGGTGCTGGCGCCACGGCTGCCGGTGTCGACCAACCGTAACTTTCATACCAATCTTCTTTGTTTGTTTCAGGTGTCAACGTTGTGTCGAGGGGTTCGGGTGTCGCAACATCTCGTGGATTCGACGGGGAATCGTGAGGGTCGATGAACGTTTCGTCTGGTACTCCCAACACGAAAGCTGGTTTCAGGCGATTGATGTGCACAGTTTGTCTTCGAATATCCGGTAAGTCTCTGATTTCATAAGTAACATCGGAATGTTTCTTCAGTACTATCCATGGACCACTCCATGGACTCCAAAATTTCTTCACAACTCCGGGTGGCGGTTGCATGTCCTTTAGATATACGGCGTCGCCTCCCTCGAAGGACCTCAAAGTTCGTCGTGAGTTGATAGCTTCGCTACGCCGCCGCCACGCCTCTTGAAGGCTTTGGTGGGTGGCATCGCGTGCGATCCTCAGATTTCTCATCGTGGTGGTCTCATCGGCACGGGGTTTCAAGCTCTGCAGTGTTTCGTTGGGCATTCGCAATTCACGACCGAAGGTAAGGAAATTCGGACTGAATCCCGTGCTTTTGTGCGGAGTCGAGCGATATGCTGCAAGCGCAATGGGGAGCATACTTTCCCATTCTTTCGTCTTCTTGGATATTTTCGCTAAGATGTTGGCTAGCGTTCGGTGGAATCTTTCACAGACTCCGTTACTTTCTGGATGATAGGCTGTGGTAAAAATTTGTCTTATGCCCCAATTTTTGCATAGTTCTCGTGTTGATCCGGCCGTAAACGCGGTACCACGGTCCGAGACCAACCTTTCGGGAACACCGTGTGTCGGAATGTATTTGTTCGCAAGATTTCGGGCGACGGTTCCAGCCGTGCAATCTGAGGTAATATATGCCTCCGCATATTTCGTGAAATGATCCACGGAGTTGAGTATATACTTGGTCGTGTTTCCGTTTGAGATGGGGCCGACGAAATCTATGCCGACGATCTGTCCGGGACGTTCGGGAAGCAACGGCCTTTGGATAGGATTCCGAAGTCCGGATGGTGTATTTCGTCGCGCGCAGGTTTCGCAACGTTGAAGATTTTCTCGAACATCTTTCGCAAGTCCGGGCCACGTTCCAAGTCTTCGGACGAGTTTTTCTGTAACCTCAGCTCCTGGGTGTCCTGCCCATTCGTTCTTATGACAGCGATCAATTAGCCATTCTCGTAGCGAAGTTGGAATTAGTGGTACCCATTCGTGTTTTCCGTC
Source organism: Apolygus lucorum (assembly GCA_009739505.2). Taxonomy (NCBI): domain Eukaryota; kingdom Metazoa; phylum Arthropoda; class Insecta; order Hemiptera; family Miridae; genus Apolygus; species Apolygus lucorum. The sequence continues at coordinate 60,296,832 of CM019178.2, read as the reverse complement.
TTGACGGACGCGTGTTTCCCATACGCCGTTCGTGTTGCGTAAATTCTCGTGTTTTCTATCGAGAACGAGGGCTTGAATCCAGTTGTCCAAATCTTGAGCGGCAATCATGAGTTCTCGCGGAAATTCGAGGGTTACAACCGCAACGTCGCCTCTACTTAAACCGTCGGCGTGTCCCATTTGTGTGCCTGGTCTATATCGGGGTATGAAGTCATATTCCGCTAGGCGTAATATCCAGCGTCCGATGCGCGAAGTCGGGTCACGAAGATGCATGGCGGCGGTAAGAGCCATGTGGTCGGTCTGAAGTTCGAACGTTTGTCCGAGCAGGTATTCTTGGAAATGTCGGACCGCCCACACAACCGCTAAAAGCTCTCGTTCGGTGACCGAGTACCTGGTTTCGGCCGGGTTCAACTTGCGACTCGCATAAGCTACGGGCCTCTCTTCCCCATCAAAATTTTGTGAGAGGACGGCTCCCAAGGCGAAGCTGGATGCATCGGTTGCGAGGATAAAAGGTTTCGTCAGATCGGGGTAAGCGAGGATGGGTTCGCTGGTCAGTTTGTCCTTGAGTTCGTCGAACGCCCTTTGTTGTCTCTCGGTCCACTCGAAGGGATTAGTCTTCTTCAACAGCTCGGTCAACGGAACAACGATCTCAGAGAATTTAGGGATAAACCTCCGGTAAAAACTGGCTAGGCCCTAAAAGGATTGCAATTTCACCATTGAGGTAGGTATCGGAAACTCCTTAATGGCCTTTGTTTTCTCCGGTTCCGTGAGAATTCCGTCCGTGGTGATGCGGTGTCCTAGGAATCGCACTTCGTTCTTGAGAAAGTCGCATTTAGCGATGTTTACTTGTAATCGAGCTTCTGATAGACGTGTGAAAACCTGATTGAGCTTCTCGAGATGTTCTTCCCGCGTGGCGGAAAACACAATTATATCGTCGAGATAGACGAGACAGTTGTTTCCGAGGATACCATCGAGCGCGTCATTCATCGTGCGTTGAAACGTGGCGGGTGCGTTCTTCAACCCGAAGGGCATTTTTTCATACTGGAAATGGCGTCCAAGGACAGAGAAGGCCGTTCTTTCCTTTGAGTCGGCATGTACCGGAATTTGATGATACCCAGCTATAAGATCGATCGTGGAGAACCATTTGCACTGTCCGAGCATGGCGAGTGTTTCTTGTAGTCGCGGAAGGGGGTATGCGTCTCCTTTGGTAATTTTGTTAAGTTGACGGAAGTCGGTACAAAAACGCCAAAGCTGCTTTTCCCCCGGCGGCGTCTTTTTCTTGACTAATAAGACGGGCGCGCTCCACGGACTAGTGGACGGGCTAATTACTCCAGACTCGAGCATATCTTTAAGCTGCGTCTCAACAACTTCTCTAAGGGCGTGAGGAACCGGATAGGGTTTTTGTTGAGTGACGGTGGGTTGAGTAAGGATTATCTCATGGGATACATTTAAATTGCACCCCTCCCCCGTAGGTGGCTTGAATAAGTCCCGGAATGTATTCAACAAATTCCTCGTCGGTTCCGCGTCCGCTTCGTTCAGATGTTTCAACTTATCATTGAGAACGGTATCAAATTCGGGTAATGGCGGATCCCATTGGTCAGTGGGGACCTCTTCCCATTCCTCATTTTCTTTGTCATCTTGCAGGGTGTTAATTAACCCCATTTTTTCATTGTTTTGAACATTTTCGTCGTTTTTCGGGCTTCGGTCAGCGTGTGCTCCCTCAATTTGCATCAGTGATTTGAGGTGCTGCGTGACGATTTTCTCAATCTGCATGTCGGGTGTATTTTCAATTGTCTTTTCCTCGTTCAACATTGTTAGGATGTCAAGATCTGTATTTATTTTTTCGGGCGTGGCGACCACCGTGGCGACGTGGCGATTTGGCGTGGCGACCACCGTGTTGTCATGTTGGGGTGGTGTAACCACCACGGTATCGTTGAGTCGCTGCGGCGTGGCGATGGTCATGTTTTCGTGTCGATCGGGCGTGGCGTTGAAGCTCCGTATCATCGTGGCGACGGGCGCGTCGAGTTTCCGGATAGCCCTTTCGACAGCTGCATCGATGTATTGGTCAAGCGACAAATTTTCAGTTTGTTCAAAACTTGTGTCGAACCGAATGGGCGTCGCTTGTTCTTGCGTGGTTGGTTCTTCATCACCATAAACGGTCACCATGTCCTCAAAACGTACTCTTCTTGGTTCTTCGGGGACTCTTTCGGGGTTTTTAGGCGTCTGTTTTTCATTCGGGGTTTCGTGGCGAGATGCGTGGTCGTACAGATTGACGGGTGCGTCTATCGGCGTGGTGACGCCACCATAATTCCTACTCCAAAACTTCATGCTTCCGGTTCCGCTGATGTTTGTGGCGGGCGTGGTCGGCGTACTCGAGGCGTCAGTGAGCGCGTGGCGAACAGGCGTCGCTTGTTCGTCAACTGGGGGAGTGGCTGTTGCTCCCGAAAAGGTACTAGGGATGGGTGCGCTTGTGTCAAAATGTGGTTGTTGACTACCAAGCGTCCCGTTTTCCCGCCAATCCGGTCGCAACACCACCCCCAGGCTATACGGCTCGTCGAGTAGGTCGACAGGAGTATATGGTCGTGCTTTCTCCTCCAGTGCGTGAAATTTCATGGTTGGACCCGTGGTAAAGGTAATTGGTACGCGTCTCAATACGTCAAGTCCTAGCAAATCGAGTGTGGCGCTTTTTCTCGCGAACACGAGGAAGGTGTGTTCGAAAGTGCAACCACCGAGTCGCGTGACGAGGCGTTGTTCCCCCGCGAAGTGTAGCGGCATCCCGTCCGCGCCCCACGCGACAGTGCGCGTCGGAAGCAGTTTGATCCCTTTTATGGGAGAAGACAATACCGAAAGCGTGGCGCCGGTATCAACGATCATGTCGCGATCTTCGGGGCCTAGTCCAACAGTTATCTTCATTGTGCGTGACATGGGGGCTTCCACGGCGGGGATGTGGTCCTCTTCTGCGGGTTTCTTGTAGCGTACAACTTCCATTGTGTGTGCTGGTGCCATTACGGGTTGCGATACGGGGAGTAGGCGTTTCTTCTTGTAGCAATCCTGTTCCAAGTGCTCTCTCATTCCACAAAAATCGCAAAAAATTGTTTTATGCGGACTAAAGGGACAGTTCACGGGAAAGTGTGTTCGATCGGCGCAAAACATGCAGGGATAACGCAGAGTCGGCTTTTCCTCGTTTCGTGGTTCATTTTGTTTGTCCCGGCGGTGATCTTCTTCTTTGTGGCGGTTGTATTTCTGCGTGTTGTCATCTTTGCGTGGGCATCGGGCGGCGAAGTGATCGTGGCTACCGCAGTTGTAGCACCGACGATCATTCGTGACGGCCGCTAGATCCCATCTTTCTTCTAAGTCGGTCGTGTCATCGAGGGTTTCCTCGAGTTCTTCGGCTTTGCTTAGAGCGTCTTGGATGCATCTCGGTCGGTTTGTGATTAGGAGGGCACTCATGTTCTTCCCGACGCCTCGGATGAAAGCGTCCATCGTTTTCTTCTCCACCCAATCGTTTCGTTCGTGGCGTCGCAGACGCGCTCCTTCTTCCATGACAGCGCAGCGCGCCAAGCCTCTCACGCGGTCAGCAAACTGCCGAAGCGTCTCCGTCGCGTTGCGTTTTACTGTCCATAATGAAGCGGCCGCATGTTGGGGGTTTTCTTTTTGGAACCACCGCAACATGTCCTCCCTGACGATTTCGTAGACGTTGTCAACGTCCATGGCGTCATCACGGTCAATCAAAAACTGCTTCGCGATCCCGCGTGTTTTTGTGCGCAGTATTCGATAACGTTGTTGAGAGGTTAAGCCCGCGGTCACTAGGTCAAAATTCGCAAAGAACGAAACTACACTGAGTGCGCCCGAAGCGTCTGGGTCCCATGGTTCAAGTTCTAAAAATACTGAGCGCGGTAAGTCCCCGCGTTCACCCTCGTGTGTGGCTGTGTTATAACGCTGAAGGAGTATATTCATCTCCCTCATCGTTTGTGTCATGGCTTCTACTGCTTCGGGACCGACGGAGGAGTGTGTACCTTCTCCTCGGTCGCTTGCTCCCGACAAATTTAGAGACATTTTGTCGGTTTGTTAGAGAGAAGTGTAGGTGAATGTGTCGGAGTTTAACTACTACCACTAGGGTGAAAAATCTGTCTGCGTCTGTGTCGGTCTTATTGAAGAAAAACAGGTTACTACTGGAATTTTGAAGAATTTTCGTGGCGATCGTGGCGATCGTGGCGATCGAGATAGGAGGCTGCGTTTACGTCACTTTTCCTATAATTACAATAAACGGATGCACATCCTACCTAACAGTATACCTGGTTAGACTATGTGTTTCGCTTTATTTAAATTTTGAATTTTTGACTCTAAATTTTGAAAACAACTCGTGGCGATACAAAACCTTACGATTTAATTTGTGGGCTCGTGTGAGGCTAACTCACACAAAGATCCCGCTAGCTGCCAACAGTTTGTAAGTATATTGACTGCGGATATACCTGGCAACTTGGGTACCAGTGGTGAAGGGAAAGGTTCACCTCTGCTATCAACTCGCAGGTATATCGTTAGTGTTTTGTCCTAGAGGATCTAGGCGCTTGGGTGGTCGGGCTCACCAACTAGGTTAATGAACTCGACAGCCCAAGCTATCGCACGAGTTGTTGGGGGGGTTGTTTTGAAAATGAATATTGGCTGAAAAGAAAACAAGACAAAAGTCGAAACACAGATAAATTATAAAGAAAGGTATTTACCTGTGAAGAATTTAGAATTAAAGATGCGTGGCGAAAAGCGTGGTGAAAAAGCGTGGCGAAATTGCGTGGCGACCTGAAGCGTCTCGTGGCGATTTATGCTGAAAGTTAAAAGCCTGAAGGGCCAAATGTAAATTGGATACACAAAGGTGTTCCTGCCTTATGGGCTTACGTGGCGGTCCTGAAGGGACTTGTCAAACCTCGAGGTGTGGCGATGCACTACCCTCAACTATCAAATTGGTAACCAGGTATACTCTGACAAAAAGGTAAACGGAAATACAAATATATGGCACTTTTATTAAATTAAAAGACAACTTCTCCACTTCAAAGTTCGTGGCGTTTTGCTAATGAACGAGGCGAGATTCGTGGTAAGTATGAAATAGTATTTTAATTAGTATGGTTTCCTAGTTTATCAATACAATCCATTAATCGTTTGTAGTTCAAGTTCATTGCATGGTCAGAAAATCAGAGGTTCAATCGGAAAGTTTGCTAAAGTTCAATCTCAAATATGATTCGTGGCGAATTAATGTTAATGTTGTTAAGTTTTACTCTTATGACTACACGTCACTCCTAGTTCATTGGCCAATGGAATGAAATGTAATATTAGTTTGTGCACTCACGTTGGGGCCTGTAGGTAACCTTTCGATGTTGTGTGGCGAGGTAGGATCCGTGGCGGCTGATGTCCAAAGCAGGGAGTACAGCGTGGCGGCTTGGGGGGATAGCTGGGGTTAGACTAACTCACGGGCACGGAGCTCTCAATGGCTAGTTAACTGCGCAGAGGTCGGGAGGGGAGTAGTGTCGTCCAGGCCTGACCCGAGGTTCCGTCTTCTCTCCCCCCTCCTCCCGCGAGGTGGTGTTGGCGGGGGCGGCGGTGATGGTGGGGGAGAAGCTCTTGCCGCTTCTCCGGCCGGAGGGGGGAGGGCGCGCGAGGTGTAATTTGGCGCCTCTTGATTGGCTCTCGTTGACGTCACCTACGAGTCAGGCCGAAGGGGGTCGGTGGCGTTGACCCGGCCCCACCCTACTGGAGAAGCGTTCCAGTGGGCGGGAGCCCACAATATAATGTTTTATGTACATATTTTCATCAAAATATATATCATGAATAAAGTTGTTCATATGAATTATTTCAGTGCTGAAAAATCGATTTTTTAAAGGGGGTATGTGACAGTATTTCAAACTGTAATTTGATACACTTCCCCTAGCAGAAAAAAAAATCTGAAAAATTCTGGATTATTGTAGAGTATTTAGCTGTAATGGAATACTTTTAAAAATTGGATGTTTGACCGTTTTGACTACTCGGAACAGTTTCTTGTGTTTTCCGAAAGTTTCACAAATGACACATTACTTCTTTAATAAAAACCGGGTTCATTTGACGTTTGAACAAAAGGGGCAGTGAGTTAGCGTGCGGGGACCCGTTTGCAGCGCTGGGCTGCTCGATCGCAAGGCGCACGGGTTTTCCTCACCGGCACGACCGAGCGGTCGTGCGGTTTAGTATTCACCCCAATAGTGCTCAAGAGCCTGTGAAGGCATGAAGGTCTCAGGAAGGTCAAAGAGGTATCGATATGCTACGAGGAAATCTAAATTTGGCCGTCTGTCTGCCGTACGCGGTCCTTCCCTTAGTTACCATGGACCGATTTTGATGAAATTTGGTATATGGGCTCCATTTGGGGTCTAGTTGTGCCCCGGGGCTTTTGGTTGATGAAGGTCACTTCTAAGGGTTGAAAAATAAGGGCTAAAATTTTCAAAACGCCCTAGCGCAAAAATATCGATATGAAGGTTTCACTTCAATTTAAAATAGTATTGGATTTTTAGAATCGAATGAGACCAACCGTTCGGTCCCTACGAGAACTTAAGGGTTGGACGATATATCAGAAACACGAGAGTGAATCGCCGATTTAAAGAACGACATCAAGAAGGAATTTCCAACATAACGCCTACTATGCTTGAAAGAGTCCTGACAAACGCCAGATATCGGTATGTTCAATGAATTAAGAAGGGGGGGGGGAAAGGAACTTTAGCAATGTCATTTTTCCGATTCATACAATGCGTTTTATTCAGTTTTGAAAAAAGGAAGTTATGCTGCCGTACCCTGTTTAACTATTCATCAAAATTGTAATGTTATTGTAATGAATTTCCACTACTATAACAGTAACAATATACCTGATGTTTCATATTCATAGTTACTACGCATATAAATATATCTTGTATATTCTGCAATTACGGAAAACTGCGTGCAATCATTCAGTTCAATAATCTAAGGCCATTTCAGTGGGCGACGATTGGAAAAATCGATCTAAACACCAAATTAAAAAAAAAACCAAAATAAAAAATGAAAAAGGAGGTTATTGTATACAACTTTGTATCCTAAGGTTTGTTTCTTTGGAAGGTGCTCGAATAAGAAGCTCTGCGGTGGAGAGGAAGCAAATATGTAAGCAGGTTCAGAGTAGATCCTCGGTCGGTTTGTAGGACTTGAGCTTCCCCCAGCGGCGCTCGCACGCACAATCAACACATCGGACTTGAGACTCTCGAGGGGGTTTAATTCATCGTGTGTTCCTCGACACTCGCGCATTATGCCATCAACCCTCTCGCCCTCTTCTCTTCCCTCTCGCCCACCCTTTCTCACTTGCTCATCCCAGCTTTGGTAACGATCTGGGTGCGCACCACTTTCACATCCTCTCACTGCGAGATTAACAGGCTTCGCATAACGCGGTAGTTTCGGAATAATAATGGATTGGTCGGAAGAATAACGATGGAACCCACCATTACCACACCACATTACCAGTCCATGTATGGACATCAGGCTCTAGATATATCTATACCTGAACCTTAACCCATTTCCGGCCAATGTGCGTTTTCGCATCGTCATATTTATGAATTTTTAGGAATTGAAAATATTGGAAAATCGTTGTAGATTAATTTTTTCTCGTTTATACTGTTCCTAAACTGCTCAAAAAATTTTTGCTTCAACGTTCAGGAACTCATTGCGAATCTGGAGAATTTTTTGAAAAATAGGCATTTTTGATGGTCTGGAGGAGCTTTGACCTTGTGGTATTTTTTGTTACCTTAGAGAAGGAACAATACTTCTCCTCTCTTGATCCTGAATTCTTGGAATGGTGTAGAAGCCAAATACATTCAAAACAAAAAATAAATAAATAATGGTATTGGTTGTACAACGACGAAAATCGACGAATGCGAAAACGCACCTTTGGCCGAAAGCATGATCATGGAAGCTCAAATTCGATCCTGGGAAATGAGCGATACTGAGTGCCTACACGTTCATTTTCCGGCATGCTCGGCTCAGCTTCTCATTTTTATTTTCCTCAGTGATGTGTTCGAGGTTTTTTATTATTATTTTTTTTTCTTCATTTTTTCAATGGATCCAAAAAGTGGCAAAGTTTGGTCTATTGACGAGATCCTCGCCATTCTGGCTGACCTAGGCAATTGGGACTTTCTGATGACGATTACGATGCCCAAATTATTTATGTAGTTTAATATACCCCCTCCTGCGGATACAGTAAGAGACGAGGAAGAACATTGACAAAAATTTCAACGGAATAGCCTTGGCACACGACAACAAAGACATCCCAGGTAGGTTTGAAATTCAAAAAGCGCAAAGATACGACAGAAACCAGAAAGCCAGTGGTGCATTTGATCAGCCTAAGATGATTTTGGACTACAATAAATTCATGGGAGGGTGGACCTCCATATCAACGGCATTGAAAATTACCGCATCAAGGCGGGGGAAAAAATTGGTGGTTGCTACTCTCTTCACAAACGGGATCGGGAACGCCTTAGTCAGCGCCTGAAAACTTTACCGATACGTGAATAATGACAAAGGTGGCTGGTGGATTTCTGATCAAGAGTTTGTCTGAGCTTGCTGTGGAACGAAGATCCCATTGAGAGACTGACACTCCTGAAGCTCCAAAAATGCCTGCTAACGGAGTGATATGAGATTTGACTCATAACTAATAATCATAGTTTGATTCATAATACGGCATTTCACAGCTTCAAGGAAACGCTGCAGATGCTATGGTGGACAGAAATTGTATGTCTGCGAGAAATAGGACGTTCATCTGCACCCAGAGTGTTTCAAAGGGTTCCGTGTCAAGTGATCCTGCTTTCGGCCAACGATGCGTTTTCGCATCCTTCGTTATCTTTTGATTTGAAATTTATTGAAAAATTTTGAGCTTCATTTCATGTTCATACATTCTTAAATACAATGTTTTTACATAAAAATTTCAACTTTTAAATTTATTTCTACCCTTGGCCGGAAATGGGTTAAAATAGATGGATTTACATGTACCTCATCTTTGATTCTTCATTATAGAAGATGGGAAAGCATTGTAATGATGCGGTAGGTCAAAATCATGTAGGATCTCCAATAGAACTTTCTGAAGAAAGTTGATTCCGCGACGTCAATGGTTCATTTATTGATCCATCGCACAACTACTACCAATCCGTTTTTCACTAAATAATAATTATTATTTACATTGTTATCATTTTAAGTGAGGAAGATATCCAACCTTAAACCGGAAAGCGAAAGAAGCAGCAAGCCAAGAAGAACCACCACCCGTACCCAACTTCCCTTACACTGACCTTAAACGCTAGGTAGTCCCTTTTTATGCTCTGTCTACGTAGAGGGAAGAGTACCGGACATAGGTATCCTGCGGGAAATCGAAATAAATCGTTGTTTACGTACCAACGCGGAGACCTTGGTTTTCCGATGTTCGGGGGAACCAAGCTGAAATATTTTTTCCACGCGACAATAAGCAGACTGCGATCTGGACACGCCAAAACAAATCTATACTCGCATCAGCTCAACCCGACCAACACTCCTAAGTGCCGAAGATTCCAATACGAGGAGGAAACAACGCAGCATATAATTCTGGCCAGCGAAAACAATACAGCCATCGGAGTACCATATTGGGAGACATTCTCTCAAAATACCATCAACCCCTTCAAATTGGAACCGCCCTCGCTGGAAACAACAACATAATTTACGAGGCCACATAAAATATCTTGTACAAATTTATATACAATTATTGTGATGAAGTACCGAAGCACCGATTTGAAGTACTGTTAAATTATGTAATTAGTAGTACCTATTCGATAAGTCTTATATTCCAGTGTACACGATGTATTGTAATAGCTGAATGCAATTTAGCGATGCCTTTAAATATATTTAAAAAAAATCCAACTCGGTAATCATGTTCTCCGCTCATTGCAGAAGTGAGCAAAGTTGAAAATGCCTTCATAGCCTACCTGAGTTGAAAAGTAGTGACGAACACACCTGAAACAAAATATCAAAACATTAGAGTTGTTAAACACATTTTCAGTGCAAATTGAGAGACTCTTCAACCGAAAGATATAGAAGAAATAAATCAATATTCTATAGAAACGTAAGCAATTGCCACCACAGTTTTTCGGTTAAAATAATTTTCAGTACCTATATAAAAATTATCTGGTAGTAACTACACAAATAAAGAAGCAATAATTGCTTATTATTTTTCGATTTTCAGGTACCTTTTCCTCGGTCGCTGTTATTGCTATCTCGTTCAAATGTTTACAGCACTTACTTACAGTCTTCCCCTTCTTTCGACGGATAGTTTCTAGATTGGATAAGGAAAATATTTTGTTTTCATGCAATCCAAAAAGTGGGCCAATTCGACAACGATTTTTTTCTTCTTTTTTTCCATTCATAAAATTGTAAGTTCCAGATTAGCAAAACCATCCAACTTGTTTGAAACTATTTTGTTCCTCTATCAAGCAAAAAAATTGGATCGCCTCGCTGCGACCAACCGTTTCCAAAAAAAGGGACGGTTTTACTCGTTAGATTGTCTAGTTTTTAAGTAAATAAAAAAATCTATATTATCTGTTTCATTACCTACCCACTGGTTGTGGATGAGCTTCGGTAGTTTTGTCTCATTAACATTAACTTAATTAATACTTATATAACAAACAGTTTCTTATTATCATGGAACTTTAAGGAGTGATATGGGCGTGGAAAAATCAGTGTCGATTCGTCTCATCGATAGGATATCAATATCGACTGGCGATATCGACTGGTCACTTCAATGATGGCATCAGTCTGTCTCCCGCTTCGCCTCGAGCTTCATGTGAGAGCCATCGTCTCATCCTCATCGCTCTATTTTTCGAACATTTCCCAACGGATTTTTTTCCACGCCGTGTGCGCCCTTCTTCACAGTTCGACGTCAAACGTTTCAATCAGTTGTGTGGCGGTAGTACTCCGCGTGTTGTACGAATATTATTCGCATTTACTGGGTACCCAGGTAGGAAGTGCCGGTTTAGTTCTACCAGCTTCTCGTCCGCCATCGTCCTCAACAGGTGACTCGAATTATTTCAATATCGTACCTAGTACCTAAGTATATTTTTAACAACATAAATTACCACCCCACAGTCCACTCATACTAATCCCTGAGTTAACAGGTTGGTTTGTATGTCTGAAGGAATATATCGTAATTATTATCAAACTTAATAATTAAGTTTGATAATAATTACGATATAATTATAATTACATAATTATAATTACAATTACATAATAATTTTAGTATAATTATTATACTAAAATCATTATGTAATTATAATTTTTCAATCGAGCGTTTCCTTATCAGTTCTCAGTAACCCAGTTGTAACAGTGAAGCGAAGAAAAACCTCGATTTTTATGTGATCGAGGACCCCGAGGCAAACTCCCTTTCAACAACTTGATAGAGTGGAAATGGAGAACTGAGTAGCTAGATAAGGTTGAACTTGGTTTGAATCGAGACGAAAGTTTTCGGCTGAGGAGTTTTCCAGGTAAACTATGTACATTCTAGGACCGTCTACTGGAGATATCGAGTTGGGTGAGTTTTTCCAGCGTTATCGCAGAATTCAGTAGCTTCATAGAAGACAATGACGACTTCAAACTACAAGGTCAACTCTTATCGTTACAACCTCGAAGATGAACAAACCAGAAAGAGCAAGAAACATAAAAATGTGTAATCAAGGATAGAACAATTCAGGAATAAGAGGGAAGGGGGGCAGGTCGAATCCTGAACTATTGTTTTAGTTGCAATACGTGGTTGGAATAAGGAAACGAGACTTGAAACTGATTAGGGGAAGAGGACTAAAAACCCGCCAAACTAACCTTGTCGACTTACAAGCGTCACTTTAACGTCACTACAGGAGTTCACTTCCTTACAACGAATGACTGGGCGAAGCACACGGGGGCTAATCTTACAACCTGGTGGAAAGGAGAGGCTGGTGATCTTCCTTCCCACCGGCTTGCTTTGCTTCGCATAATTTGCGGGAGGTCCGCTTGTAAAACTGACCCAGGCTTCTATGGAAAGTTGAGTCAGCTTCAAGTGTTCTGACATCAGCTATTCGCATGGAGCTGTCAGACAGTTAATTTATGATATCGAGGAGTTCCAGATCCAAATTTATGATCCTGTGTGAAGTTTTCAAGTTTGGAGTTCCATTTTTTTCTAATATTTATGCCACGTTACCTTCCATTAGTGTAAGATGTAAGCAGATCTAGAAAAACTGTTCAAACTGATATAAATGAATCAATTTCGGGTGGGTTATTCTGGCACATGTTTAGAGAATACACATTGTGAAGGGAACACAATCTCTACTTTTTTTACGAGGAGATTTATAAGGAACTTAGGACGCAAGAAAAGTAGTGTTTCAACAAATTGAAAAAAATAGAAGAACGAAAACTTAGCCAAAAATAGATAGGATACGCCTCACCCATCAAATGGGTAATAATTTGGTATTGTGCGTGCCCTCATATTCTTAAAGATTGCTAATATTCATAAACATTTCTTGGTTGCTAGGAAACGCAACGGAGAAATTCTACTCGAAGAAACTAAGTATACAAAATTTGTATACTGCATATTAATTTCAAATTTAGGTACAACTTTTAAACTTTGAGAGCCGGTTCTTGAGAGATATACTGATCCGGAGCGAGGAACAAACGGCGACCTCCTTAAGTTCTCATAGGGAGCAAACGGTTGGTCCTACAGAGCACTGCGTGGTCTCATTCGATTCTAAAAGTTCAATGTTATTATAAATTGATGAAAAAAACAATACCTTCATATAGAAATTTTTCGAGTTGGTCATTTTCAAAATTTCAACCCTTAGAAAAGACCTACATCAACTTGAGCCTTCGGGGCACGACTAAACCCCAAATGGAGCCCATATACCAAATTTAATCAAAATCGGTCCATGGTAACTAATGAAATTGCCGAATACGATGTACACCATATCAAATACGTACTCGTACTCCGTATCCAGTAATCAAATTTCCTATGAAGTGACAACTCTGAGTTTCTTCCAAATAAACTTGATTGTGCAGTAGGTAGTGACAATGGCAAAGCTGCGTTCTTTGAAGCGAGTGATGTATACAGAGAAATAATAAACCTTTGTGTAATAATTTGCAGCATTTTTAATTTGTATTCGATTTTTGAATTCTACGTACCTTAAATCGTAAACCCCAAATTTTAAGGAGGAGGGGGGGTTAAACAGTTTTTTTTAACTCGATTCCAAAGGTTCATTATTGAAGATGCTAAGAGGCCTTTTGAGCGGGGTAGAAGAAAATGGTAGGAAGAAAAATTTATTGCAAATTAGTAGAATCGATTCTTGAAGTATTGTTGACAGGTTTTGACACCTTATTTTGTCTGTGAAAATTAACTTTTGAAACAACTGATTTGACTTAATCATCAGATAAAATTATAAAAACGGAGTTGAGTAGAATGTTGTCTATTTCCACGAAAATAATGAGTTACATCACAAAGAGCATAGCTTATATAGGCACAAGTGAAAGGGAGCTTGAATCCCATTGGTCGAGAAAGTGAAAGTCATACCCAATCAGATAAGTGAAAGGAGAATCCTATTGGCTCAGAGAAGTGAAGGGACCTGGGAGGATCATCAAATGCCAATCAAGGCAGACAAAGTGAAAGGGAGCTCAAACATTGGTGAGGGTAACATTGTGAAGGGGAGACCAAGCTATTGCAAGAAGGAACCTATCAATGGCGAAACATGTTGAGGGACCACCTCATTCAGACATTTACCAGACCTATCACTCTTGAGAATCGGGAACTTTTCAAGCACATCCAACATACCTCCCTTCGGGCAAAAATGAGGAAATTCAATGTACTGTCCGTTTGTTAGATCAAAACTAAAGTTATGATTGGGTTCTCTTAGGTGATTCGCAAAAGCAGAATCACCTTTGCTATCCCTGAAATCCTTCTCATGCTCTTTTATTCTTTCCCTAAATTTCCTACCAGTTCGACCACAATACTCAAGCCCACAAGAACATTTCACCCACTTTTATCTTGAAAGCTAATTTTATCTTTAACAGAACCCAACGAAGCTTTAAGATTATTTTTATTTTTAAACCCTACTTTGAAACCTCTAGATGATAACATTTTGCCAATTTTGTCAGAAATCTTTCCATAATAAGGTATACTTATCCACTTTTTTCTCTTCTAATACAACTTCTCTAGCCAAATTAGAAACCCCGTCTCTACACTTTTTCCTAAGAACCTTGTTCCATATGGAATCAATGAGACATCCTCCATATCCATTGCTTGCGGATATCTGATGTACCTTCAGTTATTGTTTGTTACTGATGATGACCTAACCGTCGAAATCGATTTAACTTGTAACTCATTATTTTCGTGGAAATAGACAATATTCTACTCAACTCCGTTTTTATTAAAATGGTTTTCCACAATCTCATCGCGAGTGATTTTATTCAGATAAAATTATGTTCGAAAGGCAGGTAAACTTGTTTGTACGTGAAAGTGAGAATTTACTAGTTCTGGAGTGGATCCTCGACGGTGATATTATGGATATTACGCCATACGAGGGGGTTCAGACAGCGGCGTTCTGAAATGGCGAGCCCGTATGTTGGGGGAAATACTTGTTTTTGTGCGGCCCTCACAGATGGGAAACGATTAGCATAATTAGTTTGTGTATCTCGGCCCATCAGAGGGACGGCCGTATTCCATCCGTCGCCCCGTCCTACCGCCATCGCCTCACCCTTGTAGTTGGCGAAACAGACACCGAGCGCTCTGTGTCGCGGGGGAGGAGAAAAGCTCCGACTGATAATGTTTACACGAGCGGGCTTATCGCGGGTGCGACGACGGTTACGTTCCAACCTTCCTATCGTCGCAGAATTTAGTTATTCACTAAAAGTTAATCAGCTCATTCCTGGTTCAACTAACCCCGGTATTCCTGGTTTAACCCTCAAACACCGTCGTACGGATAATGCAGCACATTGAAGGCCCGCAGTTCTAATCGTGCAAATCGACAGTAAATTTGCAAAATCATGTGCGTCCCATTTTCGAAACATTTACAAAAACGTTGCAAATTATTACGCAAAGGTTTATTATTTTTCTGCATAGATCACACGTCTGCAAAGAACATTACCATTGTCACCACCTACCAACCATAGGTACTACAACCTACCCACGACAAACCTACTTCACAATCGAGTTTATTTGGGAGAAATAAACTCTTCACGTTCAATTCGGAGAAATAGAGAGTTGCGGGTGCCTTCATAAGGAAATTTGATTACTGGTTGCTAAGGACGCAGAACTGAGTACAACACGAAGAAACGAACGACGATCGCATTTTGGTCAGCTAAAATTTGAACGGAAATTGTGTATCTTTAGCGATTCACGCTCGGGTTTCTGAATTACCTAACGTCCAACCCTCAAGTTCCCATAGGGACCTGTTGGTTCTACAGAGCTCTGGGTGGTCTCATTTCGATTTAGATCGATTTTAGATTGAAGAAAAAACAATACCTTTATAGGCATATACATTTTTTGTGCTAGGGAGTTTTCAAGATTTCAACCGTTATTTTTTACCCCTTAGAAGTGACTGATATCAACCAAAAGCTTCGGGGCACAATGGGGTAGTTGCATGGGTCGGAATTTCGTGTTTTTGACTTCAGATTCGAATTTAGCGCACTTAAAAACGAATATGGACCAGTTTTCAGTTCGAAATTCCATTTAGTTTAGCCTTATTTCAATAAAGAAGTACCATCCTTTTTAGTGTTGGCGGGCCACACCTCTTACGTCATAACTTGGAAATATATTTTTCAGGTTTTTTATGTTTGAATTAATCGTTTAAATTGAAAATTTTGAAGCATAATTTTGGCTGTTTTGCTGATGCCCGGGGGCACATCGGCGCGGGGTACTTCGATTAACCCCGTTGCTTTAACTGTCGTAGTTATCACGTTATCAGTTTTTCGGGTGGCCCTTTCTCGTAGTGCGGTCCGAGTTGTTAGTTGTTATAGTTTACACCAGTATTTACCATAATTTATTAGTTGATTGGTTTGGAAAAGATAATGTTCACTGTAAAGTTTCAAGAAGCTTTTAAAAAACGCTTGCATACAAGTCTGCAACACATGTCTTCACTTTTCCCGCTACCCAATAATCTGCTTTAGAATGTTGTTGATAGTTGTTTTAACTCAGGGGTAGGTATATCTCATTTTCTCCCGTAAGTACAACGGTTTTGGCAGTATATCATTTATGCGTAAATGTAGGGCTTTCCAACGAATGGTGAACGATTTTTCTACGAACGCGAATGACGAAGATAAAGTTCGATAGGAACAACTTGGCTGTAAGTAGAAATCATCAGAAAAACAACCGTAACTTTTTTTTCGTTTATTTGCCAAAGTATTGAAATAAAATGTCAATATGCCAAAAAGGAGAGCCATCGACTAGAGTTTCGAGGTAGCTTCCCTGGAAAATATTCCGTACATAAATATTGGCATGTTGTACGATTTTTACGTCAATAACAACAAGTTCGTCAGCGCCGAAATAAAAGGAGCCAATAATGTGAGGTAAGTTGACACTTTTATAGCAAAAGGTCAGTTGTAATTGTGATTTCTTGTGTGTAGTACTTCTTCATCCAAATGGTTGCTCATTTATTGGAAGTTTCATTGTAGTGTCATTATCCTGTACAACGTAGTACCAATGAGTGTTTGTAAATTGTTGAATAAAACGATGTTGGTTATGTCCAACTTAGAAGAATCTAGCAAATTTGCGAGGTTGTGGCTCGAGTAACACCAGAACACCGCATTTCTTCACAACCATATGAGGTTTAAGTTACAGTTGAGGGAATGCCAGTAGGGAACAAAATCTTTGATGCAACATGTTTCGATTGCACAGCTAGCAAATTCAGTATGAAAGCACCACAAAGTGTGAGTGATTCTCCAATTTTATTGCCACAAACGAACGCAAACAAACCCAACAGAGGGCTGCTATCAAAGGACCCCCCGGGCAAATGATCCCTCCGGCACAGTAACCTTGCGTCAGGGTAACAGTGGTGTAGGGGTCTCTTGGCCCCCTTCACACCCGTGACGTGGCCCCCACCCCGCAGTGTCCAAGCCGTGTGTAGGTTTTCCCGCCTGAATCCGAAATCCCGTTTTTCGAAAAAATCTCTAAATTTTTTGGAAGCGTTTCCGGGAGTTTTATTTGCAGATTCGTACTTCAATAGAGATTCTCTACACAGAAAAAATACAAAAAAATATCATGCAACTACCCCATTAGACCCCAAATGGAGCCCTCATACCAAAATTTGTCGAAATCGGTCCATGGGAACTAAGGAAAGTGCCGCGAACGGACGGCAAAGTTCTTATTCGATTTTCGGATTCTACGTACCTAGAAACGTAAACCAACAAATTTTGATTGGGGTTAAAATTTCCCATCACTTAAGCACTTAAGGGTTGAACAATAAAACAGAAACATGAGCGTAAATCGCAAAATGCGCCTAATCTTCGTTCAAATTTTAGCTGACCAAAATGCGATCGTTGTTTGTTTCTTCGAGTAGTACTCAGTTTTGTGTCCTCAGCAACCGGTAATCGAATTTCCTAATGGATGCACCCACAATTCTTTATTCATTCGAATACAGTGAGAAGCAAAAAATATGTTTGTTAGGTAGTAACAGAGGCAAAGCTGAGTTGTCTGCAGACGAGTTTTCTATACAGAAAAATAATAAACTTTTGTATAATAATTTGCAGCGTTTTTCTCTCTTTAACGGAGCTCTGTCACATAGCGGAAATATAAGTCGATTTTGTTGGAAATGTCCTTTCTTCACCAATATAATAAGTTGTGCTGTTGGATTTAGTTGGCCTTCTCAAGATATCGCGAGGTTCAAATGGAAAAGTTGACTTTTGCTGACGTCATCCGAAACTTTCTCGGGTTGAGGATCGTTCATGTTGAATGATATCGCAACAACTGAAGCTCTTACGAGGAGCCCTTTTCCCATTTCCAGGTCCGCCTACACTATTGAGGGTTCTTAGCTGGAGCCCGCTCAGCTACGTCCTGCCGTTTACAGCCGGTTAATCCTTGATGGCTTTCTTCAAGGGGAACATCACAATTAGTCTTAGTGAGAATCCTCCACCTTCACCCTCTGAAAAGGGTGTCCAGCGATTCCCCAAAACAAAATTCCCTGAGTTTTCCAGGGTTATAAATTAACTAAAACATAAATAATAAATAAATAAAATAAATAAATAATCCAATCATAATGCCTCAAAATTCAGGTTTTCAAGGACATTTTGAATTGAAAAAGCACTAAAAAAAGTCTGGCAAGTGGGTGAGGCACATGGCTTCCTCGTATCAATAAAGAAAATGTGGCTGTTAGGTACATGGATTTTACAATTGCGCATGCCCTGTGGCTACTGTCGATTCAGGGGCGATGATTTTCATAGGGGACCATCTACACCCCAACCCACACAATCCCTGAAAATTTCATAGAAATAATAAGATTCAAATATCGAAACTAACTAATATAGAAACTTGAGTTTATGCTTGATAAACTAATACGTATATACGTATTGTAAAAAAGAGTTGAGCAAAATTGCTTCTTTTGGTCACTTTCGCGACTGCGTTCTTCCCTCCCCCAGTCGCGCCCTCCTGTGTTCGACCACGTAAGCTAATAGTTTCATCTAAGCTTCCAGAGGTAGCACTACTGTAGTAAGCGGCACACATCCCCTCGTGAAGTGACTCTTCCTAATACTCGTTCCATGAATGGAATTAGATTGGTTAGGCATAGAGACAAATCCTTCTCTACGGATTCTCTTTGGATGTGGCATCCAAATTTTGGGTACTCACATACAAAGTGTTTTCTCAGAATACAGATTCTAGAAGACTGAATATTGATCTGAGGGAGGTTCTCTTCAGTTAAGCTGACTCAGCGGTGGATGTGAGGCAGGTGAGTGAGGTCAATGAGCAGCCCAGCAGCATAATGAGTTTGTTATTAGTCTGTCCCGAGTTATAGCCGATCAACTCGAGGTTATTGCTTTCCGCGGTGCTCGAGCTATTGACGAGCGGCTCCAACTGATTGTTTACACGTGACGGCTCCCGATTACACGATGTAGCTCCCGATAAACCTTCTTTCCACGTGGTATTGACCTTGACCTTCAGTTTTTTACATGCCACATTCATCGAGCTCACAGGTGTACACATGGATATCACCATAGTAAAGGTCCTCTCCATTTTGATGAATGTTTCACGGGATGGTTCCCTATGAAAGTCATCGTTATCTGATCATCCAATGGGGAATTTGCCTCAATTTTAGATTCTGGAATTTCAAGTCAAATCCTATAATAGGGCCCTAGAATAACGTTTAACACTAGGAATAACCAAGGGGAAAAAATTACCGTAGGAGAAAATGCCTAAACAAGTGAAGCCTCTGTTACAAAACACCGCGAAAATCGAGGAATATTGTTGACGTCATACGAAAAAAAAACAACGCGAAAACAACTCTGACAACAGACAGAGTTCTAGCACCGCCACACAAAACGATCCAGTGAAATGGCTACTCAAATAATGTGATTCAAATCTTGAAACTAAATAAGAGAAGATGAAGACTAATAATGCTTGATAAACTAGTAGGTAGGTAGAATCGTATTGTAAAAAAGTGAGTAATACTGTTTCTTTTGGTCACTATTGTGTCTTGAGTTCTGCGTTCTGCCCTCCTCCTTCACACACTCTTGTGTTAATCCTTGTAAGCTAAAAGTTCGTGTATGTTCCGCTTCTGTGGTAAGCGCCTTTGAAGTCAGATTGGTAGAATATCCGTTACATTTCAAACATGGCTGCCTCTTACACATTGCCACCACATTTAAAATTTCCATCTTCCTTAAATTCTCTAAATTTTTTGAATGCATTTTCGAGCAGCTCACTATGGTTTTATTCCATAAAAATAAACCCTCATTCGAAAAAAAAAAAAGTGAGGCAATCCCCATTTGGAAGGGCCGCCACACTTTCTTCCTAGTTACTTGGTGACTGAAGCTTTGAGTTCATGAATCGAATCATCAACGCAATAATTTAATGGATAAGAGGAAGCTATGTGCCACACCGACTTGGCTTTTTTTCATTTCTTGCATGTGTGATATTTCGATCCATTCAATCACAGTCTTCACAGCCTTTCAGATCGAACCCCGTTCAATCCGCTCAAAAAATGCTTCCAAAGACCAGCTGATGACGACCGCGACGCCAGGAAAGGCAGTCGGACGAAAATCAACCTGAGATGGTTGTTTACTTTGCTTACTTTTTTTTAAGGAAACCATTCTGAATCCAAATCCGCGGATAGAAACCATAGGTGTATGTCTGTGTGTGTGTGACAAAATCTCGTATACTCTGCCCAGGCCTCAATTTCCAACCGATTTGCGTTTCTCTTTTTTGTTCTACTCAAAAATCTTCTTAGTTGCACATTATTTCACCAGAGTATCATAATCAGCATGGAGAGGGGGCGAGTGGGGGGATAATATTCACAAAGTATCCGATTTTTCATTATTTCGGATCCTTTATAACTTACAAGACTTGTAAGTTATAAAGGATCCGAAAATTCAGATGTATATCGAGAATTTTCTCTCAATTTCAATGCTTGGGTACAACTAAGTTGTACAATTAAGTTGTACCCAAGCATTGAAATTGAGAGAAAATTCTCGATATACATCTGAATTTTCATGAATGTGCCTTCACAGTTCAGTTTCATGAATGTGGCTTTGTGCCACCATGGAACTAATAGTGGTGCCAGGACACCATAAAACGCATATTTCATGAGTTATTGTATATTTAACCTTGAATACGGATTTGAACTTAGATGGACTGCCTACCAAAACTGATAGATGAAAGTTCGGCGTTACAACGTATTTCCGCTTTGGTGCCAGACTGGGAACATTGGTTATGGTTGGTGGGGGGGTGAACTTTAAGTTGCAGGTTGGGTATGGCAGATCATGGATTTGAAAATGCAGATCAAATTCGAGGCTCCCGTGCCGCCAGAAATGTTATGGTGGATAAGTGCAGGGAGGGGGGGGGAGGAGACCACCATTTCTTACTCTACTAACTGAATTAGATTGAGTAAAACAGTTTCATACAGTAGGGAGGTAAAAAAACGCTGCAAATTATTACACGAAGGTTTATTAGTTTTCAGTAAAGATCACTGACATCAACCAAAACCTTCGGGGCACAACTAGACCCAAATGGCTCCGGTCAATGCTAACTAAGGAAAGTGCGGGTACGGACGGATTTTTTAAATTCGATTTTCGGATTCTACATACTTTGAAACGTAAACCATAAGATTTTGAGGGGGTTAACTTTTTTTTGTTGCTCGATTCCAATGGTTCATTATTGATAATAATAAACCAAAATGTAATGTATTGTTCAGTAATTTACTAGTTACTGTTATGTGTAGTAGGTATCAATTTATTTTAAAGTGTAAAAAATGTAATGTATTGTATACTAACCTACTTATTACTGTAATGTTTAGTAGTTATAAATTTATTTACCGGGATGGAGCGATTTTTCAAAAAATCCTACCCTACAGCACGAGCCAAGCCTAACGTAAAGTACGAAATCTCGCTCCATGCATTTATCTTATTGAAAAGTGTACAATCATCTGTGTTTACATTAGCCGAACCAGCTCTCTCGTACATACTCGTACCTGTGGTAGTATATATGAAAATCGTCGAGACTGGATCGTTTCCCTCATATTCTTCGAACGGAATGGCAAATAAAAGAACAGCATCTCTCCAACCCATCCAGCACTTCCCCGACCGAGTTGAAGAGACCGAGTAAATAAGAAACACCAGCTAGCAGGCGAGGATCCCCCGTCCCCGGTATTCTGACCACGATCACAAACAAATCATGTGTTTGTTTTCCGAGCCTGCTTTCCCTTACAAGAACCCCCATCGAACCTCTCTCTTCCACTTCTGCCCTGTTGCGTCTCCCATCTCTCTTCATCCATTTCCCCTTTGCTCTCCCTTCGCTAACCAAAAAAACCTCACGCCACCTCCAACGCTCCTTGAAACCTCTCTTTTCCTAGTAGGCACGTTTTACGGCGGATTATACGTTTTTCTCCCCCGATACCCCCGTTTTTTTCTCCCAAACCCCAGCATTTTCTACCCTCAACTCTCTACCGGACCTCCGACGCCCAAAAGAACTTCCTTTACCTTCAACAGACTTACACTTCCACCAACAAGTTTTTCTCCTCGCAATTCCGAGCATTTGATGCTCCCTACGTGCTCAGGTTTTTGTGAAAAAGGGGAGTTTTCTCGTTCAGAAGCTGCATGATGTTAACTACTGAGATGTAAATTTTCGTTTTTCAACATCTCTTTGAAGAACTCAACGGTGGTAGGTAAATATGAGTAATATACCAACGTACCTACCTAAAATTAGAAAGCTTTCACAAATGCAATACAATACGGGAATACTACCAGGGATCAACACCACTGTCAACACTGCTCAATGGTAAATTGTCTCTTCTTCTGATTGCAATCAGCTCAAAACACAAATTTAATGTTACAAATGTACTGATTTTGAGTGCGTAATTCCATCTCAATTTTCTTACATGAAATTAAAAACGGTAATCAAGCAAGAACCAGCGGAAACAACATCCTACCCGCGGCTTTATGTTCCTAATTTTACTAATTTGGTTGATTATTTAGAATATGAACCTTAGGAATCGAGCAGTAGAAAAGCTGCAAATTATTACCCAAAGGTTTATTATTTATCTGTATAGATCACTTGTCTGCAAAGAAAACAGCTTCGCCATCGTCAACATCTACTAACCACATACCTACTTCACAACCAAGTTTATTTGGAAGCAATAAATGTTTCACACTCAATTCGAAGAGATCGGGAGTTGAAGGTGCTTCCAATAGGAAATTTGATTACCGGTTGTTAAGGAGGCAAATCGAACAACGATTTTGGTCAGCTGAAATTTGAACGGAGATTAGGCCTCTCCTGTGATTCACACTCGTGTTTCTGATTTATAGTAAGTCCAACCCTTAAGTTTCCATGGGCACCAAACGGTTGGTCCAGCAGATCTATGGGTGGTCTCATTCGATTGTGAAAATTCAATACTATTTTAAATTGAAGAAAAAACAATACATTTACATCAAAAGTTTTCGAGCTAGGGTGTTCTGAAAATGTCAGCCCTTATTTTTCAAGCCTTAGAAGAGACTGTCATCAACCAAAGCTCAAGCTTCAAGCTTCGGGGCAAAACTAAACCCCAAATGGAGCCCACATACCAAATTTCAACAAAATCGGTGGTCCAGATAGCCGTGATCGTTCGCCAGCGCGTTTTCTGGGTTCGAGAACCAACCTCTGCGGGAAGGTCTTGAGTTCAAATCTCGGTCCTGGGGCGTGTTTTCGTGCGTTCGCGGATCATCGCCCCCCTCATCCCAACCCAGGGCGGTGATGCAATGGGAAGTCATGAGCGAAATCATCAGAACCAATTCTGATCTTCCCTTTGGAAATTCAGCTAATGACGTCAGCGGCACCAAAAAGGTAGTTGGACGAAAATTCAACCTAAAATGGTTGTTTACTTTACTCCCAAAATCGGTCCGCGACTAAGGTAAGTGTACGCGTACGGCGGACGGACGGCGAATTTTTTATTTATTTTTGGATTCTACGTACCTTCCAACGTAAACCAACCAATTTTGAGGTTGGTTAAACAAAAATTTCTTGGCCGATTCCAGTGGTTTATTATTGAAAATAATTAACCAGAAAGATTAAGTCGGTTTAAAAAGAAATTGAGTTCTCATACTTATTTATTTATAGTGAGCGAAACGGGACGAGCCCAATTACAAGATAGGAAATTGTAGGTTTGAAAATATCAAGAACGCAGCGGAAAAGCGTAGGACGCCAAGACACTGGAAATGTAGATTCTAAGACAAACAATGAGTGAAGGTGTTCAATGAGTTCAATGAGTGGCCAGGAGAGAGTTCTAGGAAGGGAGGGAAAGTGGAAAGAAGGTTAACCTCCCGAGGAATTCGGCTAAAGGGACGATGAAGTAGGTAATTAGTGGAGGAAAAGGGAACGGCAAGGGGAAAACTGTACGGGATGGATGGCGGGGAAGGTGGAATCCAATGTGGGCCAGGAGATCAGGCGAAGCAGTCCATCCAGACAGCAGTCCATGAAGGCAACACCCGCAGAAGCGACTACTCGTGGAAAGTTCCGTGTTTCAATCCGCTTTTCCACCAAATAGGTAAATTTCATCAAAATATGTTAGTTTGACATCAGGGATAATATTAACCTCCTTTAGCCAAAGAAAATGTCTTCATTGAATTCTATTACATTTTAGTGATGCATAGAAAAATCATCACAAAAAAACCTAGGCAACATGCTTTTTTCCAAATTTGGCTTCTAAGTACCTACATGAGCACTCATCATATGAAGTATGACTCATCAGTAATATAGAAACCAGAGGCTCAAAGTTCCACGTTCATCGGTGACAGCGAGGGAATCAAATCAGCAAAACGAAAACACAAGCAGGTGATAACAGTTCGGTAGATTCCGGAAAATATCCAGTTTCGACCAGTGTTGCTCTCATGAGAGGGGAAATTTTCCAGATTTTTAAAAAATTCACGAAGTTGGTGTGTCTTTTTGTGCACATTGGGTAAAAGACGGTTAAATTTCCTGAATAAACTATGGTAGTGTCCACTAAATCGAATTAGTGACGCAAGGTTGAAATCACGAGATAAATATCTTAAATGAGAAAAAAAAGATTTAACGGCAACATCTTAAGAGGACTTTAATTTAAGTAAAAACCTAGACGCCATTACTTTTGGCTACAGTCAAAGATCATGTAAAGAAGCAATTTACCTAAATTTCATATTTTTAATGCTTGCATACGAGTCTGCAACACATTGGGACATTTTCATGTCAACCACTACACAACAAGGTAGTGAAGTAAGGTCGTTAGTTCATGTACACAACCATCAAAATAAGAAAACAGTTGATTGTTCTCAACGCAACACAGTGAGTCTATTTTATTTATTTATTGGTCGCGTGAGCATGACTTGCTTAGTTTTCGTGACGATTTTTCAGTTTATGTGCCAAAGCAAAGATTGAAAATGTCGAAATGTATGTTGCTAGTTAGTAGAATTATCACCCCCCGAAGTACTGATCACATTATCTGATACATCCTGTATAACTCATCTCGTCACTCATAACTAGTTACTCTGGATAATTTATTCAGTTTAGAGATGATTTTTTTTTCGGGAGTGGAGAAACTTTTTAAGCGCGAATTGGAAGTTTCACCTCAACAGTGAAGGACCTCACCGGACTTGGACATATCTAAGGTGAGTAGTACTCAACTTGGGGTCTACCAACTAAAACCCCACTTCCTCTGCTTAGGACTCACCCCGGAACCACGTGTACAGTATTACTTCAGGGTGAACCCTTTTTTGCCTAAAGGCTGCTCCTACTTCTGCTCTCCAGTCCGATATCCGATCCCAAGATCAATTGTATTCCTCTTCTTCTTCCCACCATCTTCCATCCAGCATTTGGTTTATTATTTTCAATAATAAGCCTTTGGAATCGAGCAAGAAAAAAAATTTTAACCCCCCCCCACCCCCCTCAAAATATGATGTTTTACGTTTCAAGGTACGTAAAATCCGAAAATCGAATAAAAAATTTTCCGTCCGTCCACCGTACGCGGCACTTTTCTTAACAACACAGGACCAATTTGGTTCAAATTTGGTATATTTGCTCCATTTGGGGTCTAGTTGTGCCGCGAAGCTTTTGTTGATTTCAGTCACTTCTAAGGGGTGAAAATTAAGGGTTGAAATTTTCAAGAGTGCCCTAGCTCGAAAACTCACGAAAAAAGGTATCGTTTTTCCACCAATTTAAAATAGTATTAAATTTAAAAAAATTTTTGAGACCACCCGGAGCTCTGTAGGACAAACCGTTCGGTCCCTAAGAGTATGAAGCTTTCTATTTTTCGAATCGAGTGTGAAGGGTTTAGTTCTTTCTAATAAACTTGATTGTGACGGTGTGAAGCCAGTATGGTGTAGTAGGTAGTACCTACCATTAGTTGGTAGGTAAAAAAAATGTTGGTAGGTAAAAAACACTGCAAATCATTGCCCAAAGGTTTATTATTTTCTGTATAGATCACCCTTCTGTATAGATCACTGGTTCTCCATCAATAGCACCTACCACCATCTGTACTCTCCCTTGACGTTCCCTCTCAAATTTCAACTTCCTGCGTTCAATAGGATTGAAAATGGCTTCGGAGCTCACGCAGCTGATCAGTGATCTGAAGAGTGAAGAAGATCTCGAATGCTGGAGACGCCTGGAAGAACACTGATCAGCTGAGTGAGCTCCGAAGCCATTTTCAGTCCTATTGAATGGAAGTGCTCTTCCAGGCGTATCCAGCATTCGAGAAGATCTTCTTCACTCTTCAGATCACTGATCAGCTGAGTGAGCTCCGAAGCCTATTTCAATTCTATTGAACGCAGGAAGCTGAAATTTGAGAGGGAAGGTCAAGGGAGAAAGCAGGTGGTGGTAAGTGCTATTGATGGAGAACCAGTGATCTATACAGAAAATAATAAACCTTTGGGCAATGATTTGCAGCGTTTTTGCTTTGAGTACTGCTGTGACAAATACGCTTAAGTGATCGCTTTAGTAGCAGCGGTCGGCTTCAATAGGGACCCAGATGTCGCGTTGCCAAGTCTACTGAAGCCTGCTGTGGAGTAAGATATCGAGTATTGATCTCAGCAACTTCATTTCGATTCAAAGACGTTGCGAAATTTTGATCCCTGAAGGTACGCGCACCTCATCGATAACATCACATCAGCAGGCTGTATGTAAAGAACATCTTTGCGGCAGGCACTGTTCTAACTGTGAGGGAAGAAAGGTATTTTGTTGACACGGTGCCAGACCGCGCCCTGTCGGATACAAAATGAATTCTACCTCCCACCTCAGTGATGAATGGAACCTTCAGCTTTATTAACCCCGAAGAAATAGCAGAGGCGATAGAGGGCGTACAAGAAGAGGGGAGGTTCCTATAGAAATTCCAGCCCCACCTTCACGCCCATAGCGCCTAATAAGAAAACTGAAATACGACTTGTTTTTTGGTGGGAAATGAGAACTGGGGGCCGCGGTGCTGTTAATTTGAATATTTAACTCGTAAAGTGTGTGGGCCGCCGAGCGGAAAAAAATGTTGGAAAATATTTGCGTATATTCCAGTTTCCTCCACCATGTTTGGCTGGGTAATTATGATTGCTTAAAAGTAAAACGCTGCATATTATTCCACAAAGATTCATTATTTTTCGGTAAAGATCACTCCTCAGACCTACCAACCATAGGAACTACCACCTACTACATACCTACTTCACAATCAAGTTTATTTGGAAGAAATGAGGGCTTCACACTCATTTAGAAGAAACAGGGAGTTATGGGTGCCTTCATTGGGGAGTTTGATTACTGGTTGCTAAGGACGCAAAACTGAGTACAACGATCGCATTTTGGTCAGCTACCTAAATTTCAACGGAAATAAGGCCTCTTCGGCGATTGAAATTCGTGTTTCTACCACGTCTACTCCCGCTAGAGGTTGGAAAGATTCAACAAATTGCTGACGATTTTCATCTTGGTACATCGAGAAACATCTTGTACTGTTCAATTGGTCGAACAGTCTATCAATCGTCAGGACAAAGCAGTCTCCTTCTCGAGTGAACCACTTCGAACTATGATTTTCACTGGTTCTGAATGTAGGACTCTCTCGGATTAATCAACTCCAAATGGAGCATCTCAAGGGACAATAGGTAGTAAGTTCTTCGCATGAAATGCAACTTGAAATCTCAGTAAATTCGTCTGTCTGTCATTCGGCCTGCAAATCCTTCCAACAGGCTTTTGTCAATTCAAAGTTACTGAGTCTTGAAGTCTCATCTCTAGACTTAAATTTTTGAACGTATAATAATAAATTGATTATTACTTATTATTAATTTATTATTAAATTATTTTATTATTAATTGAACATTTATAATAATAAATTCTTAAACGTATAATAATAAATATTTTAAACTTAAAATTTTGAACGTATGATAATAATACAACCGAAATAATAATTATCATTGAAATTATTACTTAATTATTTTTATTATTGAAATTATCATTAAGTAATCATTTCAATGATAATTATTATTTCGGTTGTCAATAATTATCGACACGGGCACACCTATTGGCTGTCCTACTTGAGCATAAAAGTGCAGATCAAAAAATGCAACGAAACCTCTGAATAAATCTCTTGGGGATGTACGAGTCTACTAACCGACAAATATTTTCATCAATTATAAAGTAATACGGATCTCGGATATTAATAATCCTAATTACGAGTAATTAAATGCAATTCGCAAAAACTGCAGGTTTATTCTTCGGATAATAATACAGAAACTTGGGGGGTAAAACGGCCAGCAACAATTAAAAATAGGTATGTATTGAAAATCCAAGACATCCATGCCATCACTATTGGTTTATTGTTTTCGATAATGCACCTTTGGAATCGACCAAGAAATTTTTTTTTAACCCCTCCAAATTTGTTGATTTGCGTTTCAAGGTAGGTAAAATCCAAAAATCTAATAAAAATTTTGCCGGCCATCCACTGCAATTTCCTTAGTTCCCATGGACCGATTTTTATGAAATTTGGTATGTGGCTCCATTTGGGGTCTAGTTTTGCCCCGAAGCTTATGGTTGATGAAGGTCACTTCTAAGGGTTGAAAAATAAGGTTTGAAATTTTGAAAACGCCCTAATTTAAAAAATTTCGACATAAATGTATGTTTTTCCATCAATGTGAGATAGTATTGAATTTTTAAAGACCACGCGGAGCCCTGTAGGACAAACCGTTCGCTCCCCACAAGAATTTAAGGGTTGGACTTTCGATAAATCAGAAACACGAGTGTGGATCCTGAACGAAGTTTAATCTCCGTTCAAATTTTAGCTGACCGAAATGCGATCGACATTTTTCTTCATGTTGGTTGGTGGTGACAATGGCAAAGCCGTGTTCTTTGCAGACGAGTGATCTAAATAGAAAAATAATAAAGCTTTATGTAATAATTTACAACGTTTTTTCGTGTTTATTTATTTATTTTTTTAATAAACTTCTCTCTACAGCGATGTTTTGACATGGATATGTCTTTTGGCTGGGGGTCAAGGAATTTTTCGCGACACTTTTTTTTTTTGTCCCAAGCGACAAATACAACGCGATACCAGTAAATTTTGTTTATATTAAATATAAACCAAAATTTTTGATTTTATGTTTTTGGGAAATGAACATTCAGATCTACTTTCAGATCTACTTTACTACATCCTTTCATTCAGATCTACAGTTTCCTGCTAATTCGATAAAATTCTCAGAAATAGTGTGTTAGGGGACTCTGGAAGGTCCCCTTGCAAATGAACAAAGAAAATGAAGTTCTGAATGTAACTTCTCTCTCGAGTGAACCAAAACGATGACTTCCTAATGTCACTTTACTTTTCCTCTTTTCGTATAAACGAGCGATGAAACGAGATTCTGAATGTCACCAGTCTCCTGAGCATGTAAGTTCAAAACGGTTATTTCAATTATCTTTACTTTTTCCTTCGAAACCACTCGAAAGATTATTTCAATTGTTTTTATCCACTTTATTACAATCAAATCGGGACCCTTAACTTTTGCTTCATCAACTTCCAATCCGTGTAAAGTTGAGAAGTAGACCAATTGTCGAATACCTGCGACAACCGCTAGTCGGGGTTGATGGCACCACAAAACTCCTGGCACCTAATCGCCGGAGCTGAAACCTTCTAGAGGTTTTGATGGACTCGATTGACTTATTGATGTCGATCAATAAAAGGTCAACCGACTGCCTCCCTCGCTGTTAGCGCCCCCCCCCCCCACCATCGCAAATGCCACAGCTGACAATAAAATCGCGAGAAAAACAGAATGGCGATAGTAAAGTCCCTAAAGGTGGTATCAGATAAAGGACAAAGTCGTCCTCCGGAGGTATAAAAACTCGAGGTACCTTGAAAACACAACGAACGGTGGGGCTAGCCACAGATCCTTTAAGCCACCGAAAGGCTGAAGATCCTCTCAGGTCTGTTTTTCTGTTAGCGCCTTTTTCCATGGTTCTTTTATATTTATATCAAAAGGCGTTTCTCCACATTTATCTTTCTTCCCGGGATAATCTCTTCGCACTAGTCCGAAGTCATAAAAAGGGGGAAAAAGTACACTGAAGGCCGAAAGATTAGAAATATTTGTTACTTATTTTAAAATAATAAAATGACATTGATTTTGGCTAATTAATCAACCGAAATGTTGGTTTTATCAAGTTCAAACCAAGTTTCATACCTAGCAGTTCAGCTCGAGGGAGCATATCCACTCGACTCCACAAAACTGGCATGATTGTGAGGTCGTTTGCGATTGTGTTGATGATTTTATCCTTTTTCATAATCAAATTAATAATTGGATGATGATGAAGTCATTGTGAATTCTTCTAGGGCCTAGCCCCAACCCACTTCAAGTCTGAGCAAAATCAAGCTGTAGGATTGTGAGATCTCATTTGGGTCGTATCAGGAGATGTTATCAAGAGATTGGACATGGGAAGGGTTGCATCCAAGTTCGTTTTGCGACTGACGACGGAGGATCCATCTAACGGAATGCGCATCTCATTGAGGTTTGTCAGGAGCTTTTGGAAATGGCCGATTCTAGAGAAACTCCATGGCGTGGAGACCAAGATGCAGTCGTTCCAGAGGAAGTCGAAAACCTCTCCTAAACCAAAAAACGCTGCAAATTATTACACAAAGGTTTATTATTTTTCTATATAGATCACTCGTCTGCAAAGAACACGGCTTTGCCATTGTTACCACCAACCAACATGAATAAAATCATCGATCGCATTTCGGTCAGCTGTGATTTGAACGGAGATCAGGCCTCTTTTTCGATTCACACTCGTGTTTCTGATTTATCTAAGCCCAACCCTTAAATTCTCGTAGGGAGCGAACGGTTTGTCCTACTGAGCTCCGCGTGGTCTCAAAAAATTCTAAAAATTCCATACTATCTTAAATTGATGGAAAAACAATACCTTCATATCAAAAACGTAAAACAAACAAATTTTGAGGGGGGTTAAAAAAAATTTTCTTGGTCGATTCCAAAGATTCATTATTGAAAATAATAAACCAAAAAATCACTTCAGGTGAGATCAAATATAAAAGTCATTCCTAGTGTTTTCTCTCTTTCGAAGGGCACATCACCACGATTCCTCCAAAACGGTGACACAATTAATCTTCTGAAAGATTTGGCAGAGGAGGCCAGAACTTTGGACGACAGAAGACGTTTTCACTCTTCATTCGCGATTTTCTGTCCAAAAACTCCATGATCACCAACTCCCAGCCGCTATCAGTCGAAAGAAGAGACAAAACCGAAAACAAACGAGCAGCTTAAAAGGGGGTCTCAGTCAGCGAATAAACGGTTTTCCCCCCTTTTCCTTCCCTTCCTGCGGCAATTTTCAGTTTTTCTATTCTCTAGGTAGATGCACTAATAAATTTCGAAAATCCTTGAAAATTTCAAATTTAAGAATAACTTTTTACTTTTGGAATTAAACAAGTGCATGGGTGTAAAAATTATAAAAATTCCACAAGAAACATAAAAATTGGATGATCATTTCCTGAGAAAATGGGGAGAAAATGGGGGAAAATCTGTTGATGAAAACTGACCAGCAACGAGAAGGTAGAGAAAGGCACTGGGGTTGGTCGGTGTCAATGCTGATTCCTCTTGACGGAGGAGGGGGAGCGGAGCGCCGGTTCGTTAGAGATTAGACTAACCCGGAACGAGGAAGGAACTGCGACTCGCTGAGACCCCTTAATAGCATCCAAGAAAATGAGTTTCTCAAGTGCATTGATTAAAGGAAACACCGGTGGGAAAAGTACAAGGGCATTCCGAAGTAAATATCACAAATGTCACAAAATTTGTGACAAACAGTAACTGGAAATGTTCATTTTTTTCAACTTACGCGGTTTTACATTGTTACCGTCAAAATGTTTAAAAAATTTAAATAAAAAAAAAATATTTGAAAAAATAACATGTTTTAATTTACAGACATACTTTTTTTTTAGCAGTCCGCTTCAAGTTCTAAGCACATCTGGTTCCTTGAACATATTGCTTCCGAGTCTACCAAGGTAGCGGGGAAGCTTTGTTTTCACTTTTCAAGTTTGAAAAAAAAAGTTCTCCAAAATCAAAATTTCAGACCTTCTTGAACAGTTTTGGTTCCGTGTCTGTCTGTGTGTCTGTCATGAAATCCTTGCCACAGCCATAACTTCAACAATAATTGTTGAGAATGAGAATTATTCTCATCCGATTTCGATGAGATTTTCGGGGACTATGGGGGTTGGCGTGTAGATGGTCCCCTATGAAAATCATGGGCCACAAAGCAGTAGCACATGCGCAAATGTGTTTTTTTTTTCCCTTTTCGTACCAGCTTCCCACCATTCCAGCTAACAATCCCTCCACGTGATAGAAAGAGTTCGCGAGATTATCGACGTTGATCATATGGTAGCTCTAACCGAAATAGTCGAAAAGCTTCTGTCTTCCCCCCAAATGAAAATGCATCTTGAGGAGCTACGTTTCTCTTCAGCTGATGAGCTGATAAGTGCTGCAAACGCGTGGTGAGCTGCAATGGCAGGAAGCTAGTATGAGGGGGCAATGAAAAATGACATTCAAGGCATCAGAAGTGTTTCGAAGTTGAAAGGGACTAGAATAGCTGCCATGTCTACGAGTTAAATGTGAGATTAATTTAAATAAACTTTTTTTTCTCGATTCTTAAAAAATCCGTGATATTTACTTTTGGAATACCCTAATAATACGTGCTTAGCTGAGAGGAGTACTTTGAAGGGAATAACGAATAGCGAACAATAATTATAAAAAGTCCTGAACGTTGTTGATCAGATCTTGTAACATTAATTAAGGGGGTCTCAGTCGGTCGCCTTTCCTTCCTCGTTCCGGATTGGTCTAATCTTTACGAACCGGCGCTCAAAGTTTCAAAATTGTACCTAAATTTGAAATTGTCAATGATTCTCGAAATTTATTGGTGCATCTAAGGAATTGAAAAAACCAAAAGTTTGCCGCTGGAATCATCAAAATCGAACAATAATTGCCAGAGAAAAGTGGGAAAACCCGTTTATTCTCTGACTGAACGAGCGGCAAACTTTTAGTTTTTCAATTACCTAGGTAGATGCAATGAATTTCGAAAATCCTTATAAATTTCAAATTTAGGTACAACTTTGAAACTTTGAGCGCCGGTTCAAAAGAGATTAGAGTAACCCGGAACGAGAAAGGATCGGCGACCGACTGAGAAGTCTACGACAGTAAGAAAAGTAGTGTTGTGTAGTCCAATCAGTTCTAATAAGTTGGATGCATAGACGTAGAAATTTATATAAGAAAGGAGAATGGTTTCGTGGATGAAAGCGCGGAGAATTTCATGGAGGATTTCCCTCGAAAAGTAACCGACCGCGAACTTCGAAAACAATTTCACGCTTGGGAATGAATCAAAAGGAAAAGCGTCGAGGCGGAGGTCGGCGAGAAAATGTGAGCTAAAAAGGCACTTAGGCCACTCGAGCCGAGGAAATAATTCTCCTGCGTGAGAAAGCTGTGGAGTTTCGGAAGGTGGAGAGAACTCGAGTAGGAAACCTAGCGGCGGTACAGAGAAGAGGCCGCACGATTGAACCGAGATATTAAATTAAGGTCGCAGTTAGCCATTCCAAGGCCTGACATCGCCACATCTCCTGGAAACAGGATCTTTGACCGAGAGGACGAAATTAGACCGAATAGAGAGACTCCCGTCATCTAATTTCCTGGTTATTTGAATCAAACGGTGATGATTGACGCCTTCCTTGTGAAGAACGCTGCAAATTATTAGACAAAGATCTATTATTTTTCTGTATGGATCTCTAGTCAGCTTTGCTAAGAGTCAGCTAAGAACACAGCTTTGCTACTGCCACAATCTACCTACTACATACCTACTTCACTGTCAAGTTTATTTGGGAGAAATAAACTCATCAAACTCAATTCGTGGGTGCCTTCACTAGGAAATTTGATTACCGGTTGCTAAGGATGCAACATCGATCGCATTTCGGTCAGCTAAAATTTCAATGGAGTTGGTGCAGATGGTCCCTTTTGCGATTCACACTCGTGTTTCTAATTTATCGTAAGACCAACCCTTAAGTTCTCATGGGGAGCGAACGGTTGATCCCACAGAGCTCCAGGTGGTCTCATTCAATCTAAACATATTGTTTTGTAATGCATGCATTCCAGGGGACGCCCCACTGGATAAGCCAATTAATACCAGTTGGTAAGCAAAAAAACTGTTCCTCACGATGTAATTCTAAAACGCTGCAAATTATTACAAAATGGTTTATTATTTTTCTACATAGATCACTCGTCTACAAAATCACCAACCATCCAATATAAAGAGAAGAAAAAAAAATAAATAAAATAAATTAAAAAAAAAATAAAATAAAATAAAATGAAAAAAAAAAAATAAAAATAAAAATCACCAACCATCGATTGCATTTTGGTCAGCTCTAATTTGAACGGAGATTAGGCCTCTTTTGCGATTCACACTCGTGCTTTGATTTATATACATATATATTTCAATATAAACCCTTAAATTTTCGTAGGGAGCGAACGGTTTGTCCTACAGAGCTCCGCGTGGTCTCAAAAAATTCTAAAAATTCTATAGAATCTTAAATTGAAGGAAAAACAATACCTTTATATCGAAATTGTTTGATTTAGGGCGTTTTCAAAATTTCAAAATTGATTTTGGAACTCTTAGAAGTGACCTACTTAACCAAAAGCTTTGAGGCACAACTAGACCCCAAATGGAGCCTACATACAAAATTTCATCAAAATCGGTCAATGCTAAGTGGCGAAAGTGCCGCGTACGGCGGACGGACGGCCAAATTTTTATTCGATTTTTGGATTCTACACGTAGAATTTTTGGATTCTACACCCCCTCAAAATTTTTTTTTCTTGGTCGATTCCAAAGGTTCATTATTGAAAATAATAAATCAAAATGCAATACTATTTTAAATTAAAGAAAAAACAATACTTTAATATCCAAATTTTCATGCTAGGGCGTTTTGAAAATGTCAGCCATAATTTTGCAATCCTTACAAGTGACCTACATCAACCAAAAGCTTCGGGGCACAACTAGACCTCAATTAGAGCCCTTATACCAAATTTCATCAAAATCGGTCCATGGGAACTACGGAGAGTGCCGCGTACGGCTGACGGATTAGATTTTTGGATTCTACGTACCTTAAAACGTTAACCAACAAATTTTTTTCTTTGTCGATTCCAGAGGTTCATTATTGAAAATATAAACCAGTTTCAGACTTAACAATATTTACATTCCTGAGTTCCGGAGCTCGCTACTGAGCTAAGGAAATGAATAGACAGAATTACGTTTAACGATCGATTTTGATGGTTGTTTTACTTTCATTCAACAATCTTTTAGTTTCATCAATTCGTGGTAATCATCATGATGTGAATATTTTGTTGCCCTCTCACTGCATTGTTAATCAAAGGCCATCATTCACAAGGGAATTTGATTTCCGAAGAATAAGAGAGAAGAGGAAAATCCTTTTCGTCTCGACAGGAACCGTTCAAATCCGTGATTATCCAGACGTCATTCATGTAAAGTGGACTAACTTGTATTCAGAAAAGGGACGGGGCGAGGAGGGGAAAATGAAATATTTGGCCGATGACGGGCCTCTGCAACTAACTGCCATCAATCATCCCGTTCCAGAGCTTTTCCCCCGAGAGAAGCAAAAATGTTCCAACATTGATTAATCATGCTCCGACAATCGCTGGAGGAAAGTGGTTGGTTCCGAGCCTGAGGGGGGGCTTCAACTTATCCAACTTCCCACTCACTTATAACTCTCTTGAGGGGAACCTCCGGAGATTCTTTTTCGGTCAAGCGAAGAGAGGCTTTCTGTACTTCCGATTGGCATAGTTGGAGAGGGAAAGTTGAGTTTTCGGTTCAAAGTATTGGGAGAACATCTCGGGGGTGGAGTGAGAAATCGAAGATGTTGGAACAAGATTCCGGTAAGAGTATTTTCATTTTCCTCGGAGGGTTCACGAAACAGTTTGTTATGAAAAGTTGGAAGTTCGATCGGCGCGGAGTCGCAAACTTGCTTCTCAGGAGTTGAGAAAGCGGGCGCGAGACTCCATCACGTGAGCAAAATCAACTCGAGGAGGCCGCACAGATAAGGAATGAGGAAGGTTTTCGTTCAAATTCATGTCGGACGTCCTTGTATTTCAGTCTTCAACATTTCTCAACTCGTACAATGGCTTTTTCTCTGATGGAAGAAAATCCTTGCAATTTCTACATTGAAGATTCTGATACATTGAATATTTTGGTACATAAAAAGCTTGGACATCTAAGACATTAAATGTCTTATCTAAATTTTAGATAAGTCGGATATTTTGAAACATTGGAAACTTTTATGCATTGGTTTTCACTCGTTGGACATTTTGATACATTTGACATTTTGAAGTATTGGAAGTTTTGAATCGTGGACATTTTGATACATTGAACATTTTGATACATTGGACATTTTTATGGAATAAATACTTTGATACATTGGACGTTTCGATTTATGGGAAATTTTGACACATTCGACATTTTGATACATTGGACGTTCAAATTTATTGGAAGTTTTGACTCATTGGACATTTTGATACATTTGAAATGTTGATACGTTGGTCGTTTCGATTCATTAGAAGTTTTGATAAGATGAACATTTTGATGGATTGGAAATTTCGACTCGTTGGATAATCAGTTGAATATCTTGAAACATTGAACATTTTGATGCATTGGATACTTTGAAACCTTAAATACTTTGACTAGTAAGATATTTTGAAACTCTGAATGTTTTGAATCGTTGGACATTTTAATTATTTGGATATTTTGAAACATTTTGCATTTTAATACATCTGAAATGCTGATTTAACATTTGATTGGAAGTTTTGACTCTTTGGACATTTTGAAACATTGCAAGTTTTGACCCGTAGGACATTTTGATACATTTGAAATGTTGATACATTGGAAAATTTAATTTATTGTAAGTTCTGACGCGTTTGAAAATGTATTCATTAGAAATGTAGATACATTGGACATTTTGATGTATTAGAAGTTTTGAATCGTTAGACATTTTGATTCATTTGAAATTGTTGGACTCTCTGGTACATTGAATACTTTGATAAATCAAATATTTTGATCAGTTCAATATCTTGAAACATTGAACATTTTGATGCATTGGATACTTTGAAACCTTAAATACTTTGACTAGTAAGATATTTTGAAACTCTGAATGTTTTGAATCGTTGGACATTTTAATTATTTGGATATTTTGAAACATGTTGCATTTTAATACATTTGAAATACTGATTTAACATTTGATTGGAAGTTTTGACTCTTTGGACATTTTGAAACATTGCAAGTTTTGACCCGTAGGACATTTTGAAACATTTGAAATGTTGATACATTGGACAATTTAATTTATTGTAAGTTGTGACGCTTTTGAAAATCTATTCATTAGAAATGTAGATACATTGGACATTTTGATGTATTAGACGTTTTAAATCGTTAGACTTTTGATTCATTTTAAATGTTGATACATTGGATATTTTGAAACATTGTATGTGTTGACCCGCACTACATTTTGATACATTTGAAATGTTGATAGGTACAGTTGACGTTTAGATTCATTGGAAGTTTCGACTCATTGGACATTTTGATACATTTAAATGGTTGATACGTTGGGCTTTTGTGCATTGGAAGTTTTTTCTCGTAACACAATAAATTATACTATGGCTATTTTGATACGTTTGGAATTTCCATTTTTTCCATTCTGATAAGTTGCATGCTTTGACATGTAAGAATTTCGATACATTGGATATTTGCAACGTTGGATATTCAAAGACATCTGACATTTGTGGTATGCTGGACATTTCGATCATAATCATTCCAATGCGCTTTATGATCCATGCAAGACAACAGACTAGCTGGTTGTCGAAGTAAAAAGCTGTCTGAATCAAGTCGTCGGTCACAAATGTCAGAAGAGTCTTGTGGAAGAATAAATAACGCGGGCAGGTACCGGTGGTGAGAACTGGTGAGTCGAAAAACCTAACAAATGGTCGAGCAACGTCAGCACACGGTCAATCTTGGGCTATCCGGTTGGAGGAGAATCTGTGACAGGCCAACTAATGGCGGGCGACAGTGGCGCTCCAGGTGATGGAACCAGCGACCACTCGAGAGGGAGGGCGAAGACTGATGGTTTCAGACACTTCCTCTTTTTCTCTCATCTCCGATTGTGCTTGGAAAACT
This sequence comes from Apolygus lucorum, assembly GCA_009739505.2. Taxonomy (NCBI): domain Eukaryota; kingdom Metazoa; phylum Arthropoda; class Insecta; order Hemiptera; family Miridae; genus Apolygus; species Apolygus lucorum. Next base: position 60,258,464 of record CM019178.2, on the reverse strand, counting down.
TGACTAGCTTTGCAATATCTGAGGCGAGAATAAAACATCGGAGAATTCAGCCAGCATAAAAATGAGTGTAAATTTGTTCTCGTACGTATTTAATTAAGAATTGGTTACGTGTGTTATCAAAATCAGCTGCAAATATTACACAAAGGTTTATTATTTTTCTGTATAGATGACTCGCCTGCAAAGAACAGAGCTTTGCCATTGCCACCACTCAATGGCAAACGGTTTGTCCTACAGAGATCTGAATGGTCTCATTCGATTCTAAAAATTCAGTACTATTTTAATACAATACAACACTTTTTATTTTCAAAAACACATAGTGTAACAGCAATTGTCAGAGACAGCAATCAGAGAAAAGAGAAGAAAAAAATCTAAGAGGAATTTAAAATTTAAGGAAAAAGGGAGAGAGAATGTGTGCCCCTGTCACGGTAGTTAGAGTACCCATTGACACACAAAATAATAATCACATGGAACACCGCAGCACGCTATGCGGGGCCGGGGAAAGTCGAAGCCCCGCTCGGACCCGCCCACCATGGTGGTATCCCGAATCCAAAACCAGCGAAGATGCGCAAGAGTGGAAAGACGTGAAAAACTCACCAGGAAGGCACCATCCCTGCCTCCACACACACATAACAGCATTCACACATTCAATTAATGAATTTAAGTAGATTAAACGCAACATACTAATAATAGAACGAAGTCAACAATTAAAAATTAATAATAATATCACTTCGATGAGTCCTTAACCCAAACTGTTTGGAACTAGACACGTTGGTAAAGAGCAGCTTTAACAGTATAATAGTGACATCATTTTACAGACTACATAACAATTACATTAAGGTATCTAATATTATAGATAATTATCACAGTTCAAATGAGACTCATCACAGATCGTGTCCACAACAAAAACAGAAAAACTTTAAAAAATCAAGGCCCCCCATTCTTAGAGAGGGCTTCCTATATATATATATATTCCTTGTTGGGAGTGTATTTGACCATAATTGTATTTACAATTTGGTGGTTTACCACACTTCATATCGAAAGGTTTTGAGCTAGGGCGTTTTGACGAAATGTCAGTCCTTATTTTTCAACCCTTAAAGTGAACTGACCAACCAAAAGCTTCGGGACACAACTAGACCTCAATTAGAGCCCATATAACCCCATTCCGTCAAAATACGGCGGACGGACGTCAACATTTTTATTCGATTCTATGTACCTTGAAACGTAAACTAAACTAATTTGGAGCGGGGGAGGGGGGAGTGAAATATTGTTTCTTTGGTTCTTTGGGTTATTGAATAAAAAAATAATCCAAAACGGGGCAGTGATACTGCCTTGAGAGCAACCTGTCTGCGCCAAAACTGAGATTAATCTCTTTTGTGTCTTTGAATGATACGATCTGCCTCGTATTCCACTGAGTTGCAATAATAATCGCATGATAGCCGCATAACACTAAATAATAATCGTTATACAGTTATATAACAGGAAGCAACCATCAATATATCACAGAAGAAGCTTTCTATTCTCCTCATACTTATAGAAATAACTGTTATATCACAAGAAGGATAAATATTATGGTTATGTCCGAGACAAGCGCCTACATAACTTCTCCGTGTACAGCTCTTCCACTCACTAGAACTTAACCCCCTCCCACGGCAAACACTAGACAAGGCGCCTTCATAATAATGTTGAGGCCTCCTGCTGATGACATGAGTTGGTATAACATGAAATATTTAGCTGGGACCAGTAAAAGGTTTGAGTGACTAATTGCGGTTCAGGTTGTGAAGCCGTTAAAAGCGGCGGGTGGCCCACTTCTGTCCGTTTTTGCCCTTCTATCGCCCTGGGCGGCTGGGAAAAGGAGAGAATGATACATTTACCGGCCTTATCCTTCACTTACACACCCCTTCACTTACAACACGTTATCATCTGGAAAAAGTCTCTGTGCTAGGGATGTCAGATTCTTCGAAATAAATAGATTCAAATCGTATCGATATTTTAGGAAATAATCTAAAAATATCAAGTAGATTTTTTAAGAAGTATCAATTTGTACTTTGAACACCAAAGTCAGAGTTGAGTAATTACCAAAAGCTACAGCTAATTTTTAATGACTTTAACATGATGTCCCGGTAACTACGCCCCCGCCACCCTCTACTTTCTATAATTGTGGACAAAAAAAAAAGGAACAACGCAATTCTTCATAATTTTTTGCGTAGAATTCAGGAATTACAAAATTGTGCAGCACGAAATTGCGCAACCAAGATCAACAATGTTTTTTCGACTAGGAACCCCCTTTTTGGTTTATTAGTTTCAATAATGAACCTTTGGAATCGACCAAGAAACAATTTTGTTACCCCCCCCCTCCACTTTCAAAATTTGTTGGTATACATTTCAAGCTATCCAAAAATGTATTAAACATTTTCCCGTCCGTCCGCCGTACGCGGCACATTTCTTAGTTACCATGGACCTATATTGATGCAATTTGGTACATGGGCTCCATTTGGGGTCTAGTTGTGCCCTGATGCTTTTGGGTGATGTCAGGGCTCAAAAATAAAGGTTGAAATTTTGAAAACGCCCTAGCTCAAAAAATTTTGATATAAAGGTATTGTTTTTCTATGAGATAGTATTGAATTTTTAGAATCGAATGAGACCACCAAGCTCTGTAGGACCAACCGTTTGCTCCCCATGAGAACTTAAGGGTTGGTCTTACGATAAATCAGAAACATGAGTGTGAATCGCAAAATATGTTTAATCACCGTTCAAATTTTAGCAAACCAAAATGCAATCTTTGAGTTGTATGCAGTTTTGCGTCCTTAGCAACCAGTAATCGAATTTCCTCACGAAGGCACCCACAAATCCCTGTTTCTTCGAACTGAATGTGAAGCGTTTATTTCTTTCGAATAAACTTGATTGCGAAGTAGGTATGTGGTAGGTAGTATCTTTGATTGGCAGGTGGTTACAATGGCAAAGCCGTATTTTTTATTCACCTTCCTACTGCGCAGAACTTTTTCATTGAATAGTATTTAGTATTTTGAGTGAGAAATAGTGGACTCCCCTCACCCTTATCTAACATAACAACAGCATTTTGAAATCTATGATCTACGGTACCCAAATTTGAGTTCACACCCCCCCCCCCCCCCTCAACAACGGTACCAGTCAGGCATTAAAGCGGTAATACCTACGCCGTAACGTTGAACTTTCATCTAAGTATTAGTTTTGGTAGGCAGTCCGTAGAAGTTTACAATCCTTATTGAGAGTACAACACCCAAAAACCAACGAAATAAGCGCAGTATGGCACCACTAATTTGTTCCATGGTGTCACGAAGAACAATTCATGAAAATCAAGAGGAATATTGATAATTTTCCCCCGAATTCAAAGCTTGGGTACCTTCAGTAAGCTATAAAGAAGAATCGAATATTTTGTGAACATCATTCCACCACCTGCCCTTTCCTTATGTTAATTTTGATACTCTGGTGAAATAATCTGCAAAAAGATACGAGGAAATCCATGGAAAATTGAGGCCTGGGCAGAGTGCACGGGGGACACCAGAAAACGCAATTTTTAAAGCATTAACCCCCATTTCCCTCCTTAAAAGGCAAAATTCCACAGACGTAGTGCAAAACTGGATAGATTTCCGCTTCAAACAAAAAAGGAACCCGAAAATAGATTGAAAACTAAGACCTGGGCAGAGTACACAAGATTTTATCACTCGCACAAAGACAAACACCTTTGGCTTTTTTCGCGGATTTTGATTCAAAATGATCTAAAACCTGAAAATACAATACGAATTATCCTTAGAAAAGAACGCAGCACTTTCCTTAGTTACCATGGACCGAATTTGATGAAATTTGACACAAGGGCTCCATTCGACGTAGAAATACGAGTAGGTTATTCAATCAGAATATTTAAAACTCTTATCTAAAATTCAACAGAACCCCAGCTCATAATACGTTATATTTTGTCCCTTTTCCTACCTGTTCCGAATCAGTGATCGGTCAATGAGAAGGTGATCATTATTGCCGTCAAATCCATCATCGTTGGGGGATCCCATCTGTCTTTGTATGGCTGCCCTTGCTAAGCTCGTATTCTCGCAATTGAAACATACAGTTTCTTGGCAACAAGAGAATCTCCCAGGAAAGGTATTCAAAGTTTCATTTACAATTCCGAATAGGCGGAGGTCTCTGGTGCTACCTCCTCCACGGCAGATGGTCAAAGGGCGGGAACCCGGCAAACATCATTCCGTTGAACAGTGAAAAGGAAAGGTTCCTAACATTTTGATCCATAGTGGGCTAAACTGCCTTTGAAGTCTGAGCAAACCTCCAAGCAATCTCTCCACTTCCCTGCTTGGCCTCCAACTTCAACTCCCCCGTAATTCTCTATCTATTCCGAGGCCGTTTGCACGTAATTTTTCTTTTTGCTCACACAAGTACAACTCGTTAGCGGAGTTGAGGGAACAGGAAAATGGCTGCAGAGGTATGAAAGCATTCGAGGGCCTTTTACGCTAATAACGGCTTCACTCCGGCACGCAAGATTTTTTGCACGTCTCCGGACTGACAAAGTTTTGAGCACAAAAAACTAAAAAATCGTAGATTCAACAAAGTGAGCTCACCTTGGGTACTCAATGTGGGTGGTTTCCCACTCGTACAACCAACCGAGAAGAGTAATGAAATGAAGTGAAAGTTTATAGACATAAAAACATATGGTGTGGATAAGAATTAGGTCAATTTAAATCAGTCGGTAAGCGATAAAACACGCATTTTTATTTACCTTCTTACTGCACAAAACTGTATCATTCAACGTAATTTAGTTAGTACCTATTTTGAGTAAGAAATAGTGGTACCCCCTTAACCACCATAACATTTCTAGCGGCATAGGAGCTTCGAACTTGAACAGCATTTTAAAATCCAAGATCTACGATACTCATCATGCGAATTCGAGTTCACCCCCCCTCGCACCTCTAATGGTGCCAGTCTGGCATCAAAGCGGCAATACGACGTAAGGTCGAACTTTCATCTGTAAGTTTCGATACCAGTTCACCTCCATATTATGGTGAAACACACAAATCCCCACGGAATATGCGGTTTCTGGTGTCTCGGCACCACTAATTAGTTCCATGGTAGCACAAAGAATAATTCACGAAAATCCAGAGGTATATTTGTAAAGTTGATTGTATCAACCTTTAGAATGTCAACACGGGGAACGATATCTTATCGCTCCCCGTTCATGTTCATGTTCTGTACTGCTCGTCACGGGTCTCTCGGGCTCTTGAGTTAATCCGACTGCCGATAAGGTTTAGTTCGTATGTGAGTTCCGGAGTAGTAACATGTCCTCTCCGTCTTGTGGATTCGCACTCGATTAACAATCACGTGTAATTGATTTCTTCATTCACAGGTATGTTGAATAATTATTGTTGAGTTCCATTATAACTACTGTCCAATATTTGTATTCTTATTTGACAAATATATACCTTCATTCACAGATGCAATCAAGTGTGATGATTTTTCGAGCCTGAATCCTACAAATCAATTACACGAGTCTCTTTCTGCACCAACACGGACGATGTCAAAGTATCAGGTACACCTTGCAGCGGAAGCCAGCAGTACAGCGGAGAAGACGACTGTTATAAAACTGAAGGCAATCAGAGCAGTGGACGAAGAAACTTGGTATGGTTTTCCGGAAGAGTTGCAAGCATTGAGTCATCATAAAAAATTAACCGAACTCACCCCAATAAAAAACGCCATATCTTCGATCAAAGCCAGAGGTCAATATCGCAAGGTAAACGTTATCTTAACTACAGAAATTGAATTAATTTATCGAGATGACGCTGGAAATTTTTTTCATAACAACTACATCTTGCCTGAAGTACCAATTAGAAGTGTCTCTGATGTATCGGAACAAGGCCCATCCCAGCTGGTTGCGTGTCTAAATAAATTGGCAGTTAATACAGAAGGCTTTAGACTTAAACTTCTAAAATGCAATTTTGCAACTAACAGTGTAAAATACCTTGGACACATTATAGGAAATAACAACATAAAACCAATCAATGACAATGTATTGCCGATAAAAAAATTTCCGACGCCTAAAAATAAGAAAAACGTAAGACAGTTTCTAGGTAAGGTAAACTTTTACCGCGCCTATATCCCTAATGCTGCCAACGTTCTAGAACCCTTCCACAGACTATTGCGTAAAAATGTACTATTTCATTGGAATGACGAATGTGAAAAGCACTTTGCCTTAATTAAAAATTATCTTTGTTCGGAACCGTGCTTAGCTATTTTCAATCCAAATAGGCAGACTATAGTCCAAAGTGATGCAAGCATCGAAGGCATAGGGGCGATTTTAAAGCAAAAGCAGGACGACGGAATGTTTAAACCGGTTGCATATTTTTTCTAAGAAACTTAATGAACATCAAAAACGCAAGAAAGCTATTTTCCTTGAGTGCCTAGCGATAAAAGAAGCTTTAACGTATTGGAAACACTGGTTGCTAGGCATAGAGTTTGTTGTTCATTCCGACCACAAACCTTTGGAAAACTTAAAAATTAATTCTCGAGCTGATGATGAATTAGTTCATTTGATGTTCTGCCTGTCACAATATACTTTCAAAATCAAATATGTCCCAGGAAGTTCAAACTCAGAAGCTGACTGCTTATCAAGAAACCCTGTTCTAGAATCATTTGACGCAGAGGACGATTTAAAAATTGTAAATTTCATTGCTTTAGAGGAAATTATTAAAGATCAGAAGTCATTTAAAGATGAGCCCCTCCCCAACCAAAGTTTTACACTAAAAGGTAATATCCTTTACAACAGACATAACAACAAGGGTAGAATCGTTGTCTCGAATGATTTTTGCCGGAACTTAGTTGCAAAAGTCCACAATAAATTCGGTCACATAGGGTCGAAACAAATTGCATTAAAAATAACGCAGTTTTATTACTGCAAGGAGATGAAACAAATAATAAGAGATTTTTGTAACACTTGCCACACCTGTATCAGAAATAAATCACGAATACCATTCGTTTATGGCCATCTCTCTCAATTGGGTCCTGCTAAAGAACCTTACGAGTATATGTCCTTGGACACCATTGGTGGATTTGGGGGCAACCGCTCTCCCAAACGCTATTTACACCTTTTGGTGGACCATTTTTCTAGATTTGCTTATATCCGAACATCAAAAACTCAAAAAGCTCACGATTTTATAACTCTTCTGAACAGAGTCTTATCTAAAGGCATCAAAATTGGTACCCTATTAGCAGATCAATACAGTGGTATCAATTCTAACGAATTCAAATCATTTTTAAAACAACATAATACCAAATTGGTTTTTACGGCTGTCGATTGCGCATTTTCTAATGGACTCAATGAAAGGTTAAACCAAACACTCGTAAACCGAATTCGATGTAGAATGAACGAGGAATCTTCCAGCAAAAAACGACCATGGTCAATAATTGCTGAACAGTGTGTTGAGGAATACAACAACACAATTCACACTTCTACTACATTCAGTCCTAATTACTTATTAAACAATATAGATGTACAAATTGTCCCAGACTATTGCAGTGTTACCAGAAACCTGGACAAAGATAGAGAAAGGGCCTTCGAAAAGTCACAAAAGGTGCATGCAATTAATAAAAAACGGTTTGACAGAAACAGGAAGCTACCGACATTTAAAGTTGGGGATATGGTTTATGTCACCCATGGTAACAGTCTAAATCGAAATAAACTTGACGAGATTCGTACTGGTCCTTTCAAAATTTCAGGCCAAATTTCGAAATCTATCTTCAAGATTGATTCAGGCTTTCGGAAGAGGGAATCAAACTACTACCATGTATCCAAGTTATATCCTCAATTCAGCAATCCAATTGTACAATAATATTTTTAACAAAACATACATATCAACATGAAAATTAACAATGAAATCAAAAGTTAAAAGAAAAATTAACTAATTATAGTTAGAGAAAAATAGTAAGGTAAAGTTAAATTCGGTTTGAATAAAAAGTTAGAAAAATTAAACTAAGTTAAAAAAGTTAACAAGTGAAAAAAGTTGAATTAAGTTAAAAAAAAGTTAGAAAGTGAAAAAAAGTTAAATTAAGTTAAAAAAAGTTAAAAAGTGAAAAGTTAAATTAAGTTAAAAAAGTTAAAAAGAGAAAAAAGTTAAATTAAGCTAAAAAAAAGTTAAAAAGTGAAAAAAGTTAAATTAAGTTAAAAAAAAGTTAAAAAGTGAAAAAGTTAAATTAAGTTTAAAAAAAAAGTTAAAAAGTGAAAAAAGTTAAATTAAGTTAAAAAAAATTAAATTACAAGTTAAACTTTAAAAAAATTACCTCTACGTGGAAAATGACAGAAATCAAAATATACTCAGATGGAGGGGGAGGGAGATGTAAAGTTGATTGTATCAACCTTTAGAATGTCAACACGGGGAACGATATCTTATCGCTCCCCGTTCATGTTCATGTTCTGTACTGCTCGTCACGGGTCTCTCGGGCTCTTGAGTTAATCCGACTGCCGATAAGGTTTAGTTCGTATGTGAGTTCCGGAGTAGTAACATGTCCTCTCCGTCTTGTGGATTCGCACTCGATTAACAATCACGTGTAATTGATTTCTTCATTCACAGGTATGTTGAATAATTATTGTTGAGTTCCATTATAACTACTGTCCAATATTTGTATTCTTATTTGACAAATATATACCTTCATTCACAGATGCAATCAAGTGTGATGATTTTTCGAGCCTGAATCCTACATATTGATAATTTTCCCTCAATTCAAAAAGCTGTGAAAGAACCGAAATATTGAAAACTCTGAATTTTGTGAATATTATCTTCCCACTCATCCCTCTGATCCACGAAAATCGGTTGTTAACTGAGGTCTGGGCAGAGTACACAAGATTTTGTCACACATACACACTGGAGCCGCCGTGGTGGGAGGGTCCGGGCCGGTCGGGAAACCCAGGCCGGTGCGATGGCGCTCCACACACACCTTGTTCCTAGAAATCCAAATCACGGGAGTTCCTATTTAATTTGATTTTTTCACAGTGTTTGACCCGTTTCTCTTTGTTCGTAAATTTAGTTTTAGTATTGTATCCATATGTGCTGTATTCTTGCTTAATTATTGTTTGTTTGTAGAGATTGATTTTGACGTACCCATACCTTATGTAAAGGTGAAGGAATAAAGGATAATTTGAATTTGACATGAACCTATGGTTTTTTCTTATATTTAGATCAAGAATGGTCCAAAACGGATTAATGTGTGGTCATTTTTCCCGTTGAGTGTTGTCCAACTCCACCCCAGATCAATCGCATAGGGACACCCAAGTATTACTGTAGGGCGTCCCAAAAATGACACAGCAATTTGATTAGACATTAGTGGCTTTAGGCAAAGCCAGTGCTGCCATCTGGAATACACTACCTTCTGAATACTACAAAATATTTAATAACAGCTTCGTGGGGCCACCAGGAGCGAATTTTGCTCACCCAGCTGATCAGGGAGGGCTATTAATTGTCGTTTGAACGGAAAATAGAGGAATGATTCCTTGGTCTTCAGTTTCCGCAACCAGAATTCAGCAGCAGCTCCCTGACGGCTTACTGAAATTGGCTTTTGATAAACTGATAATTTTTCGTATCACCTGTAAAGTTTTTGGGGGTTCTATTGGTTTATAATTTTCAATAATGAACTATTGAGCAAGAAAAAAATTTAACCACCCCCCTCCACCACAAAATTTGATGGTTTACATTTCAAAGCATGTAGAATCCGAAAATCTAATTAAAAAAAAGATTATTTGGAAGAAATAAAAGTTAGGGAGTTTGATATGGAGAATGTTGATACTGGTTGCTGAAGACGCAAAATAGAATACACCTCGGAGAAACAACAACGATCGTATTTTGGTCAGATGAAATTTGAACGGAGATTAGGCCCATTTTGCGATTCACGCTCGTGTTCCTGATTCATCGTAAGTTCAACCCTTAAATTCTCGTAGGGAGCGAACGGTTGGTCCAACAGAGCTCTGGGTGGCCTCATTCATTTCTAAAAATTCAATATTATTTGAAATTTTTCAAAAAACAGTACCGTTATTTCAAGTATTTTCGAGTTAGGGCACTCTTGAAAATTTTAACCCTTATTTTTCACCCCTTAGAAGTCACGTCAACCAAAAGCTCCGGGGCACAGCTAGACCCCAAATACCAAATTTCATCAAAATTGGTCCATGGTAACTAAGGAAAGTTCCGTTTACGGCGCACAGTGGGGTGAAAACGCAAAAAACCGCTTATAAGTAGAATTTTTGAAAGTCGAGATTTGGTCCATTTGGTAAAAATTGGTAAACTAGAATGTATATTTTTCTTTGAGATGGTCCAAATATATTTTCTTTAGCTTAGATACTATAGAAGACATACAAATAATCAGTTTTCAGTATCAGAATAAAATATTTCTGCGCTAAAATATTGTATTATTCTACATAGTAGTGGTTCTATTCATTTCACTGTACAGTTTTCGCGCATGTGAATTTCCACGATTTACAGGAGCATCTGCCTATCTAGAAACACCTCCAACATTAGTTTGCTGCTTTCACTTGCATTGTTGGCCACCAGAGACATATTTATGTTGAAAAAGTGAGTATACTTCTTCAAGGTTTGCTTGACGTGACTGCATCACCATTGCTGAACTCACTTAGCATCCACAAACAGCCGATGTTCCAACAACACAATGATTTAACTTTGGAGTGGGTGAATGGTTGAGATGGTTCCTCAAGCCAAAGTCAATACAAACAAAGCTTTGAAAACACTCAAACGTGGGTAAAAGCCAACCATACATTGAGGAAGGCGATGAAAACGTCGAGTGATGATGATGGTGAAGTGGCAGCAGGTTATACGAATATTAACTAATATTCTTTAACTAACTATTTTATTTATTCTTTAACTAACTATTTTATTTATTGTTCAACTAACTATTTATTTATTCTTTAACTAAAGAATTTATGTTTTTTTAAACTTTAATTTCATCGTTCAATGATTCGTAAACAATGTTCCAAATTTCAACGACTAGTAATAGAACAAACTTACAATTTCTGGCAACATAAGCTAACCAATGAATCATTTTCTTTGGAAATATTTCACGATTTTGCCCTGGTTTTCGAATTTTCAACCCATAGAGGACGTCGAACCGATCAAAAAATGGTTCCGTTGGATTCTGCGTTGAAAAATACATATATATATAATAAAAACTATACATAGTGATAACACTACCCAACAAGTTTTTTCAGATATCAATATGCAGGGTGTCCCATGTTAAGGACCGAAAAACTTCGGTAGTCGATTCTACAACTAATTCTAGTAAGAAAGTTTCTCCTAGCAATTTTTCGTTAGACGCTTAATTTCCGAGTTATTTTAATTTAAAGATTTTTTTCGTGTTTTCGACCTTAAGCCATACAAATGACCATAACTCGCTTAATTTACAAGCAATTCAAAATCTAATTACACCGTTGGATAGGGAGTTAAATTTACCATCTTTCTAGTGGTTATACAGAAAATTGTGTAAGGTCGTAAGGGGTGAAAAATCACCTCGTAAAGTCATTTTTGTAAAATTGTCAAAATTTCGTACTTTTTCTTTTGATTGTTAAGGTTTTACTTCCGAATGATTTTTCACTTACCTCTACATCAAAAACTGCGCAAAGATCTCAGCTTTCTAATGGTATAATTTGTTTTAATTTTACTCCGCTAATTAGGGGTGAAAAATAGATTTGAATACTAAAAACGTGGTTAAGCGCTTATGGAAATCAAGGTTTCTGGTTCGTTGAACCTCGGGCAAGTTTGACGAATTAGGGGTGGGATTCCACGTCATTTTCAACGCTATTACACTGATTCCATCACCGTTGGTATGTGAATGATCAGTATTAAATTTTGGAAGGTCCGATTCTTTTTTTTTTTTTTTTAATTTACCTGATAACTTACATGAAAAAAGATATATCTCATAAAGAATAGCGTGTAGATGTGGAATAAAAAATAAAGATAGATAATAAAATTTTTAGAGAAAGTAAAAATAATATTTATGAACAAAACTAAACTTTATCTTCATCGCAGTACGTTATTGACTGAACATAAATGAGATAATAAATTATACTCTACTCCGTCTTTGACTTCGTTTGTCATTCGTCCGGATACCTGTAAACACAAAGCAAAGTTTTTTACAGCCAAGTAGAAAAAAAATCGAGGAATAAGCTGTCAGGAGACGATGCACATCATGTACTGATGAAGGAGGAGGTCACATTGAGCACTTACTCTGAATCGGTAATATGATGACCACTGCTTCAAATTTTGACATTCCTCAATTTTTTCTACTTGGCTGTAAAAAACTTTGCTTTGTGTTCACAGGTATCCGGACGAATGACAAACGAAGTCAAAGACGTAGTAGAGGATAATTTATTATCTCATTTATATTCAGTCAATAACGTACTGCGATGAAGATAAAGTTTATTTTTGTTCATAAATATTATTTTTACTTTCTCTAATAATTTTATTATCTATCTTTATTTTTTATTCCACGTCTACACGCTATTCTTTATGAGATATATCTTTTTTTATACAACCGAGAAAGTTGCGAAAATTGAACATTCAATTCGTGCATTAACACCAGGTAAATTAAAAAAAAAAAAAAAGAATCGGACCTTCCAAAATTCAGTACTGATCATTCACATACCAACGGTGATGGAATCAGTGTAATAGCGTTGAAAATGACGTGGAATTCCACCCCTAATTCGTCAAACTTGCCCGAGGTCCAACGAACCAGAAACCTTGATTTCCATAAGCGCAACCACGTTTTAACACAGAATGTGTTTTTGCGATGACCTACCGAAAAAAAATCGTCACGAAAAGCGACAGAAAAACCCGTTACGCGCCATTTATAATGATTTTCACGTGCAACCAAGCCGTTGGTAAGGAAATAGAACTCCCGCAGTGTTCATTGCACAGAAATTGTTCACCATTCGTTGGAAAGCTCTCAATTTATATAGTATTTTTCTTGTAGTTACATATTTATTTATATAACATTTATAGGGTTTTAGATCAAATTAAATGTCTAACAATTATTTATTTTATTACTGCCAAAGACTCCACATTTATTATTGTTGTTTTTTATTTAACGGATGACTAGCATCGCAAAAACAAAGCGCCGAGTTTTAGTATTCAAATCTATTTTTCACCCCTAATTAGCGGAGTAAAATTAAAACTAATTATACCATTAGAAAGCTGAGATCTTTGCGCAGTTTTTGATTTAGAGGTACGTGAAAAATCATTTGGAAGTAAAACCTTAACAATCAAAAGAAAAAGTACCTACGAAATTTTGACAGTTTTACAAAAATGACTTTACGAGGTGATTTTTCACCCCTCACGACCTTACAAAATTTGCTGTATAACCACTAGAAAGATGGTAAATTTAAAGCCCTATCCAACGGTGTAATTAGATTTTGAATTGCTCGTTAATTAAGCGAGTTATGGTCATTTTTCTGGCTTAAGGTCGAAAACACGAAAAAAATCTTAAAATTAGAATAACTCAAAAATTAAGCGTCTAACGAAAAATTGCTAGGAGGCATTACTTGCTAAAATTAGTTGTAGAATCGACTACCGAAGTTTTTCGGTCCTTAACATGGGACACCCTGTAGACTGCTGATTTCGAATTATAAGCGCATTTTTGCATTTTCGCCCAACTATGCGGCGACGGACTGGAAAAATCTTTATTCAATTTTTAGAGTCTACGGATCTCGAAAAGGGAACCAACAAATTTTGAAGGGGGTTGAACTTTTTTTCTTGGCCGACTCCAAAAGTTCATTATTGAAAATAATAAACGAAAAAAATAAAAAATACGAGCGCGCTCCCTATCAGATGAACATAGGCACAGGTTTCTACAGGTAGTAAGTAGTTATTTGGTTCCCCACAATACCGTATAACAGCTCTGTGATTCCCACTCAAGTCTGTTTCGAAGAACTCCGCAACCAGACTCACCTGTGGCGACGTTACGTGGTCGGATAGCCGTGAAATTGGAGAACTTTCGGGATCTCAAACCAGAGTCTTCCCTCTGCCCGTTTCTTAATTACAATCCTTCCTCATTATCCAGCACCCTACATTAGCCCTTCTTTCTCCCTGGAACACGATTCAACATCTGCCCTGGAGACGTGCCAGCTCCATCGGGGATTTGCTTTGCCTCCCACAGAGGCAGAAAAGGCTTTGTAACGAGCCTACTAATTAATTTTGTATGGTCCACCCCGTAATGTCCCGTTTTAATTTTGTCCTTCCCCAGCATAATGAGGGCGACGCAAATCAAGGGTCTGGAGGAACCGGCAAATGATTTTTCACACAAGAAATGCGGTGTTCTCATTGGACATTACTTGGTGAAGATTCTACATTTAAGTTAAAACAATATACAGGGTGTCCCATATGATTTCCACCAATCTTCGGGAGTGGTTTCTACAACTAATTTGCAACAAAAAGTGTCTTCTAGTGACTCTCTTTTAACCCCCTTTAAATCCGACTTTTTTTACTTTTAAGATTTTTTTTCGTGTTTTCGTCCTTACTGGTGTAAGGTTTCATTTTGAATGGTTTCAAACGGTCGTAACTCCCTCAAATTAGACTCAAAAATTAAAAATAAGGATATCGTTGGAAAGAGCGTAAAATTTCTCAATCCAAACAAAACGCATATACAAACAATCATTGACAAATTTTAAAGTTTGAGGTAAAAAAACTACTCTAGAGTTCAGTTTTTCTCAATTTGTCAACGGCTCATTTATTGATAAATTTCACGCTCTTTCCAACGGTATCCTTATTTTCAATTTTTGAGTGCAATTCAAGCCGTTTCAAGCAATTTCACCGTTTTAATGGTGTAAGGTCGAAAACACGAAAAAAATCTTAAAAGTAAAAAAAAGTCGGATTTTATTAAGAGGGTAAAAAAAAATTGCTATAAGACATTTTTGGTTGCAAATTAGTTGTAGAATCGACTTCCAAAGTTTGGTGGATAACATATGGGACACCCTGTATTATAGGGGGGAGAAAATTAATGTTAATTGGGTTGCATTCAGCAATTACAGGCCTTGAACAAGGAAGCTGATGCGGAAGAGTTTTCCCACTTTTTGCATTTCGTTTTCGGTTAGTTGCAAACTATTCTGACTCCTGGTAAATTTTAGTTGGGACAAATTGCTTTCCTCCGCTCTCCAGACTACTTTGTTACCACATGAGTGTACTCGCTAGATATTGTTTTAAAATGGTTGGCATTTGAAGGAGTGAATTTGATTGACGTTCGATGAATTTCCGATATCAAATAGTAATTCTAATTTGTGTTTAAGATGTAAGATTGATAGGAACTGATCTTTCAGGACGACTCATTTCAATTTTACAGCTTGATGCATGAATTGGAATGTACCTACATTCCAAGTCAGATTGAGAGTTTTCCAAATGAAATTGAAAACTTTCCAAATCAAATTAAGAACTTTCCATTTCTAATGACGAAACTATGAACAGTGATTATCCGTTAGTATTTATCACAGAAATCGGAAGACAGGAGGATCCTTCGTAGGTTTCTACCTCTACATGAACATTTTTTCCTACAACGCACTTGCCCGTCTGCAGGCCCTTCCTTCACAATGTCGCATCCTACTTTCGTCAGAAGGCTAAAAACCAATAAAAGTGACGTTCTTTAATTTCAGTTTCAATTTCTTTAAGAAGATACGAATTTTAATTTATGATGTTCTCTATTTCAATTACTGCACTTTTTCATAATTTCAATATGAAATTGAACAGCTTGCATTACCTACTCATCTTTTCCGTTCTTTTTTTGTCAAAAAAAGTTCTGAATTTTCCATTTGATTTTGAAAGTTCCATATAAAGGCACTCCCAACTCCCTATTTCTTCGAATTGAGTGAGAAGCGATTATTTATTCCAAATAAACTTGATAGTGAAGTAGGTACTTAGTAGCTACGGTTGGCAGGTAGTGACAATAGCAAAGCTCTGTTCTTTGCAGGCGAGTGATCTACCAAGAAAAAACGTCTGCCAAGTGGGTGTGGCACTTAGCTTCCTCGTATCCATAACCCAATGGGGTATTTCAGTCAATTTTTTTTATTTTTTATTTTTTCAAAAGAGTATGGCTCAGGAATAACGGTAATCTGGTCTGTTCGTCGAGAAAATGTTTTTAAAAAATCAGAGAAGCTAAGGAAAGTTGAAGATTTGAACGGTGTGACGTAGCTAGCCAATCGTGACGTAGCTAGCCAACTGTCTTTGAAAAAAATATCCATGCACAGAAACCCTTGGAGGACCTCTTGGATACTATAAAATACTACTCACACGCGCGCACGGCGTAGTCCTTGCCTAGTGTGTGTGCATTTATAGCGGCTTTTTCAAACGTTTGATCTCTTTAACTAATTTTTCTACCACATGTTATAGTATCATTGGGCTTAAAGTTGTAGTATATAGGTTTTCAAGGGAGCTGAATCCAAATTTGAGGTCAAAAACCTGAATTTCCGACCCACCGAAATACCCCATTGTATAGATGATCCGATGCATATTAGTTAATCTCAAAACATCAATCTCTAAGTACTACTTTCATAGGGGACCATCTAAACGCTAATCTGAACAATCCTGAAAAGTTTCAACGATAGGTATAGGATGGAAAATGTAGAAGTTATGGCTGTTACAAAGAATTCACGTTGGCGCATGCGCAGAGGCTACTGTCAATTTTAAGGCCTTGATTTTCAAAGGGGACCATCTACAACCTAATCCGCATAACTCCTGAAAATGTCATCGAAATTGGATAGAAAATGTGGCTGTTACAAGGAATTCACGTTCACGCATGCGCAGCGGCTACTATTAGTCGGGGGGATGATTTTCATAGGGGACCGTCTACATGCCAACCCGCAGAAACGCAGAGAATTTCATCGAAATTGGACAATAACTAAGTATAGTTATGCCCGGATACAAGGATTTCATGACAGACACGCAGACAGACAGACACGGAACCAAAATTGTTCAGGAAGGTCTGAAACGTAAAACGCGAGTGGAAATTTCGATTTAGGAGAACTTTTTTTTTTCAACCTTGAAAAGTGAAAAGAAAACTTCCGCTACCTTGGTAGACTCGGAAGCAACAATAAACCTTTGTGCAATAATTTGCAGCGTTTTTTATATATTAGGAATTGGAATCAATAATGTTAATTAGGATTCTTCTGTTCAGCAACACTGACCTGTCAGAGGTGTTGGTTGAGAGTGTATTTGTTGAACTATTAACGAATTGAAATGAAAGAGAAAACACGGAAAACAAGATGAAAACAAAAAGGAGGAGCTGATAAATAGAGGGAAATGTGGAACAGCGGATTGGAGGTCAGGAGTCAAGTGCGGTTTGAAGTGGTTAATCAACGGGGTAAAAGGGGCCGAAGAGAACAAGATTGAAAACTTGATTGGAGCAGCCCCGCCTCTCGCAGGCCCCAAACACCTAATGATGGGCCCCTAAGTCCGACTCGAAGGCCCCCGATAGACACTCGGGCCTCCTAATGACCCGAGGCCTTGTGTACAGTCGGAGCGAGCCTTCGGTCCACAATACTTCACTTTGTAATTACGAGGGGAGAGTAATTGATTTTCGACTCACAAAGGGCTCTGCGGCTTCAGAGCGGTTTTTCAAACGTTCATCGCTTCGTTTCCTTGAGCTATCGGAAACACGTCGAAAACAACCGATTTCAAAATGCCAACTGAAAGATATTTTAGAGAGTTCCAAGAAGATACGAATTGTAGAATTTACTGTGCCGAGAGCGACAGAAATGGCGAGAAAGACCAAGAGGTTTAGCAAGTACAGCGTTTTGTAGCATCCATGAGCCACATCACAGCTTCTTTCCTTGACAGACGATATATAAGAGGTTCATACGGAGAAGCAGTCCTGAACGGTTCGAAGGGGTTCGGAGGAGTCCAGGCGCCTCTATCCCCTCCCCCTTTTCAGTTCCAGTTTGGTTCTGAACTGGTTCGGGACTGCTTCACCGAACGGACCATGAGTTTGTCTGGGGAAGCAGTCCAGAACCAATAGAACTGAAAAGGAGAGAGGGCTGAGGCGTCCAGGACTTGGCTGCGGAGAAGCAGTCCCGAGGGGTTCAGAACTGGACATTTTTACCTGTCTGGAGAGACACGGAACTGGTTGTGAGGAGTCCGAAACAGCAATCTTGCTGTCCGGAGGAGTCCAGAACCGTTTAGAACCAGTTCAAGTGGTTCTGAATTTTGGTTCATTATTTTCAATAATGAACCAGTGGAATCGAACAAAAAAATGTTTAACACCCCCTCTCACAATTTGATGGTTTAAGTTTCAAAGTATGTATAGAATCCAAAAATCGAATAAATATTTTGCAGTCAGCTGTACGCGACATTTTTCTTGATTACCAGGAACTATTGGATTCTAAGGATGCACAATTGAGTTCAACATGAAACTTTTCTTAGTTACCATGGACCGATTTTTATGAAATTTGGCTTATGGGCTCCATTTGGGGTCTAGTTGTGCCCCGAAGCTTTTGGTTGATGTCAGTCACTTCTAAGAGTTGAAAATTTGAAAACGCCCTAGCTCAGAAAATGTTGATAGAAAGGTTTTTTTTTTCTTTTCTTTAATTTGAAATAGTACTGAATTTTTAGAATCGAATGATACCACACAGAGCTCTGTAAGACCAACCATTCGTTCCCTAAGAGAACTTAAGATTTGGACTTTTTCCAGTTTTCTCAGGAAATAATCATCTTTTCAGTTTTATTATCTCTACACCCTTGCACTTGTTTAATTCCAACAATAAAAAATAAGTGGAAATTTGTAACTAAATTTGAAATTGTCAAGGATTTTTCAAATTTATTAGTGCATCTACCTAGAGAATTGGAAAACTAAAAGATTGCCGCTGGAATTATCCAAATCGAACAATAATTGCCAGATAAAAGTGGGAAAACCCGTTAATTCACTAACTGAGACCCCTTCAGTTCTCATAAGGAGCGAGCGGTTGTTCCTACAGAGCTCTGGTCTCATTCGGTTCTGACAACTCAATTCTATTCTTACAAAACTTGAATAATTGACAATTTTGGTGAAAAACCCATACCTCTAATCCTTCATATCAAGAGTTTTCGAGGTAGTACGTTTTGAAATTTTAAACCTTGATTTTTTACGCCTAAGAAGTGACTACGTACGCCTATGTACGCCCACTACTTCTTTGCGGCATCAAGTTTTATATTTTTGCCCGAAAATGTACGTTCCTTAACTGGCAAGTCTTTTAAAAGTCGGATAAGCGCAGAGCTTTATAAATAAATGACTTTTTCCATTTAGTTTTTAGTAACGTGGATTTCTAAGTAGCGTTATCCGTCCTTTATTCCTTTTTATTGTTGTTACAATGTATTTATTTCGTGTTTTGTTTTGTCTGTGTTTGCCAATTTGGACGAGATAAAACAAAATATTTGGTTTGATTTGACTGACAATGACCAAAAGCTTCAGGGCTCAACTAGACCCTAAATGGAGCCCATATACCAAATTTCATTAAAATAGGTCCATGGGAACTAAGGAAACTCCCGGTAAAGTGGACGGACGGATTTTGAAGATACAATCGAGGCTTGAGGCAGAGCGAAACATTTGGGGATAATGCTGAATCAAAAGCTGAACGCAAGTGACCGCATGGATTCCTTGATAGCCAGGGTGACAAAGTTTATTGGTGGGGTCCGAGAATTGTGTGGATCTGGATGGGGAACGACATTTAATGAAAGACTGCGATACTATACAACAGTGTTCCTTCCCACAGTGCTATATGTCTTCCTCACGTGGTGGCATAGACCATCTAAGAAGATGCGGCTAGACATCCTTAGCATGCAGAGGGCAGTACTTTTTGCTGTCACCTGAGCCCATGTGACACTGTCCACAGAAGCTTTGCAGGTTCCTGCTGGATGCAAGAGTGGCTTATGTGGGACTGAAATGGCCGCCCAGAGTTCTCCACAGCCCACACAGAACTGTCCAATGTACTCAACCACGAAGAAGGAACCCGCAACCCAGACGTTACAATACACGACTGGATTATTGGAGAATAGCAGCAAAGATGGGATTCTACTGCAAAAGGACGAATTACCCATAGTTTCTTCCCCAACGTACAGCGAAGACTTCAGCAGGTATACGTGGAGCCCAACTATAAAGCTTCACATCTCCTGACAGGTCATGGAAACTTCAGTGCTAAGCTACACTTCTTCAGGCGTAGACAGCAGCCTTAATGCCCATGCGGAGCCAAGATAAAAGAAGAGGGGGAAGAGTACCTAGGTGCTGCTCATTCCTGTCCCTAGAAACACCATCCTGCTAAAACCTGGCACCCCCACGTGGGCCATCCCTGGCACATTCGGAATGAATATGGCAAAGGCCAGAGGCAGTATCGCGAAGAGAGAGTGAAGATTAAGAGACCACTACTGCCGCAATAAAGATATTTTGCCGTAATAAATGTGAATATAAAACTTGACGACCTCTGCTTCCTTCTCCACAACATACCAACAAAATAAAGATATTACAAAGATTGTATTGGGACAATAGAATAGACCCCAGAAACAATCTATACCTCTCTGAAACAGCAGGATGGACGGATTTTCGGATTCTACATACTTTTAAACACAAACCATAGGGAGGAGGGGTAAAAATTAGTTTTTTACTCGATTCGAAGGTTTTATTATAAAAAATAATTAACCAATATCATATCGTTGACTACTTGTGATACTACATCTTTTATAATCATGTGACCTTCTTAGTAACGAATTGTTTAGCGGATTTTACCTAATTACCAAAATTCATTTCTTGTCAAGTTCTTGCCGAATAAAGCCTTAAACTAGAAAGGTTTTCTTTATCAATTTATTCGGCAATCGCACGAAGGCATATTCGGGGTTGGCCTCTATCAGATCTACTTCATCGACAGCTGGTTCATATTTGCTGTGGCGTATGTGGCGTTTTAGAAGAACCTTCCCTGGAGTACAGAGCCAACTGGGTAGAGAGCATCCCTTTGCAGAGCGGCGATGATGAACGAACATTCGTTCATGTGGAGTGGCATTCGTTGAAGTGCAAAGGAGTGAACGAATGGCATGAAGAGCCTCCCCTAGCACCAATTCCCAGTAAGAGGATTTGAGTTTGTTGGAGTGTAGATGGCATTCTTTTCTCGAACCCTATCTGAAAGTGAACAGAGACACTCATCTGTTGAGAAGGAGGCATACGCCATCGCAGAATCAGTTAGGCACTGGAGGCACTACCTGCTAGGAAGGCAATTTTGCATTCTCACCGATCAAAAGTCTGTTTCCTTCATGTTCGACCTACACCATTCCAGCAAAATCAAAAATGAAAAAATAATGAGGTGGCGCCTCGAACTTTGTTGCTATACCTTTGATATTGTGTATCGTCCAGGAAAGGAGAATGCAGCTGCTGACACTCTATCTCGAGTCAAGCCTACAGCACAAGACCAGCAACTCCTTGGAGTAGGGGGCAGTGTTACTTTGTTAGGAGACTTGCAGACTCTGCATTCCAATCTGTGTCATCCAGGAATCACACGTATGACCCACTGGGTTCGAAGCAAAAATCTTCCATTTTCAGTGGATGACATCCGGAAAGCTACGGCTGCATGCACAACTTGTGCCGAGTTGAAGCCACGCTTCCATCAGCACAAAGGAACTCTCATCAAGGCAACGTCTCCTTTCGAACGCTTAAACGTGGATTTCAAGGGTCCATTGCCTACCTCAACAAAGGGAAAGAAGTACTTGTTAACTATTGTTGATGAATATTCGCGCTTTCCATTTGCTTTCCCTTGCGCTGACCTGACTTCAACAACAGTAATCAAACACTTGAAAGAATTATTTTTCACATTTGGTTTACCATCCTTTGTTCACTCCGATCGTGGTACATGTTTCATGTCTGCTGAGCTCAAGGAGTTCCTACATTCAAGTGGCATTGCGACGAGCCGTACGACAGCCTACAACCCACAAGGGAATGGCCAAATTGAAAAATATAATGGCATTATATGGAAAACAGTTCAATTGCATCTACACTCCAACAAACTCAAATCCTCTTACTGGGAATTGGTGCTAGGGGAGGTTCTTCATGCCATTCGTTCACTCCTTTGCACTTCAACGAATGCCACTCCACATGACGAATGTTCGTTCATCATCGCCGCTCTGCAAAGGGATGCTCTCTACCCAGTTGGCTCTGTACTCCAGGGAAGGTTCTTCTAAAACGCCACATACGCCACAGCAAATATGAACCAGCTGTCGAAGAAGTAGATCTGATAGAGGCCAACCCCGAATATGCCTTCGTGCGATTGCCGAATAAATTGATAAAGAAAACCTTTCTAGTTTAAGGCTTTATTCGGCAAGAACTTGACAAGAAATGAATTTTGGTAATTAGGTAAAATCCGCTAAACAATTCGTTACTAAGAAGGTCACATGATTATAAAAGATGTAGTATCACAAGTAGTCAACGATATGATATTGGTTAATTATTTTTTATAATAAAACCTTCGAATCGAGTAAAAAACTAATTTTTACCCCTCCTCCCTATGGTTTGTGTTTAAAAGTATGTAGAATCCGAAAATCCGTCCATCCTGCTGTTTCAGAGAGGTATAGATTGTTTCTGGGGTCTATTCTATTGTCCCAATACAATCTTTGTAATATCTTTATTTTGTTGGTATGTTGTGGAGAAGGAAGCAGAGGTCGTCAAGTTTTATATTCACATTTATTACGGCAAAATATCTTTATTGCGGCAGTAGTGGTCTCTTAATCTTCACTCTCTCTTCGCGATACTGCCTCTGGCCTTTGCCATATTCATTCCGAATGTGCCAGGGATGGCCCACGTGGGGGTGCCAGGTTTTAGCAGGATGGTTGCCCAATGGTCAAGAAACTACCGTTTCTCTTCGACATCTGGCCCCAAGAGGAGATACCCAGGAGATTGCTCTTCAAACTCCAGAAGTAGAAGAACCTGAAGGCACATACCCAACGGCAGATTTTGAGCCAGATATTCAAAGCCCTATTTCAACAGCCCCGGCGCTTCCACCTGCTCCTGCTCCTTCTTCATCAACACCCTCGTCATCAGTTCCTCCTGTAGTTGTAACAGAACATGAGCTTCGACGTTCCTCAAGAGTTCGTGGCCCACTGAGTTACCTAAAGGACTACGTGACCAAATAAGGGAGGGGAGAATGTGGTGAACATTACTACATCTTTTATAATCATGTGACCTTCTTAGTAACGAATTGTTTAGCGGATTTTACCTAATTACCAAAATTCATTTCTTGTCAAGTTCTTGCCGAATAAAGCCTTAAACTAGAAAGGTTTTCTTTATCAAGTTGTTTCCCTCCGAGTATCCGCACGGAATTTTTCCAGTCTAATGGGAGTGAGAGGTAATGGGAGATGACCCAGTTTACACAGGCAGAGAAGAGCGGCGAGATTCGAACAAGCAAATGTAAGGGTGGTGGTTGAAATATGGCTGATGGTACTGATGAAGGAACCGTTTAGCGAGGACGAGGGGCTGCTGCCCCCCAGTCTGACATCGGCCCACCAACTCGAGCTACTGAGAGATGCCGCCGACTCGAGACGAGATTAATTTCCCTGCAATTTCCTGTTAGATCGAGATAAGAGGGTCACAAGCTTGACAGTCTATTAGAGGGACGACGAGTTTCGCCTCTGTAGGCCTGTCAACCGTCCATTACAATCTTCGTCCTCGGTTTCTTTTTGCATTTAAATTCCACTCCGTAATGACTCCATCATATTTACGAAGTAATTTCGGTTGAGAAGTATAAAGCAAGCGCATCATTTCTCCCCTAAAGGAAAATTTCCGAGCACTTTGCGTTTCCAAATTTTGGTTTATTATTTTCAATAATCAACCGTTGGAATCGATCTAGAGAAACAATTGTTAACCCCCCCACAAAATTTGTTGGTTCACGTTTCAAGGTACGTAGAAGCCAAATCGAATACAAATTTTGCCACCCGTCCGCCGAATACTTTCCTTAGTACCCATGGACCGATTCTGATGAAATTTGGTAAGTGGGCTCTATTTGGGGTCTAGTTGTGCCCCGAAGCTTTTGATTTATGTAGGTCACTTCTAAGAGTTGACAAATAAGGGCTGAAATTTTTATAACTCCCTAACAAAAAAAAAAGTATGACATACAGGTATTGTTTTTCATTAATTTAAAATAGAATTGAATTTCTAGAATCGAATGAGACCACCCAGAGCTCTGTACGACCAACCGTTCGCACCCCATGAGAACTCAAGGGTTGGTCTTACGATAAATCAAAAACACGAGCGTGAATCACAAAAGAGGTCTAATCTCCGATCAAATTTTAGCTGACCAAAATGCGATCGTTGGTTGTTTCTTACTTTATTTTATTTAGGCGCATGCAACCTTTTCTGGTCATGGGTGCCGAGTCCAAAGAGTTGACAACTATTAACTTTGAGCCCGTACTTCTTAATTTACGAATAAACAAAACAGTGTAGAAAATATGAACGTTTAAAAAACAGGGAGGATGACGTTATCCTGGAATAGTTCATTTACGGCCGCTTGAAGCGCTGAGATCGTGAAATCTGTAGTCCTCAGATGCAACATTTCACAAAACCAGTTAAGATCGAAATCGAAAAACTGAAGAAAATTAGGTTTCACCTCTTTTTGTTTGATAACTTTCCTCTTAGATAACACGATTAGCCAATAAGCGAGCGTTTCTGCTTCACGTTGAAGAGGAGACTTATTTTCCAAAATCAACCCGATTTAGATCTATCCCACACCATTAACTATTCAGGAAAAATGCGAAGTTCGGTGAAATTCCTCATTGTTTCCCAACAACCGTTCAAGGTCCTGTGGAAGTACTGGTGTGATGGTGCGAAAAACTGGACATTCCGTTCGTTTCTTCAAGTTGTACACAGTTTTGCATCCTTAGCAACCAGTAAACATATTTCCCAAAGAAGGCACCCGCAACTCTCTATTTCTTCGAATTGAGTGTGAAGCGTTTATTCCTTCCAAATAAACTTGATGGAGAACCGTAGTAGCTACGGTTGGCAGGGAGTGACAATAGCAAAGCTGTGTTCTGTGCAGACGAGTGATCTGTACAGAAAACTAATAAACCTTTGTGTAATAATTTGCAGCGTTTTTGATAACTTCCGTGCCATGTCTGTCTAACCCAGGCAAAACACAAATATTTGTGCGTTTTCAAAGGATATTCCAGGAAATAGGTACATCAGTTAGTATCCACCAAGTTGTGATGGATTTTGAGAAAATTCACGAATTGTTCTTAGAAAGTATTTTTATCACATTGTGTACTTCCCGGATTCAAAATTTCACTCGAATTTACCATTTTAAAGCATTTTGAATGGAACCAACCTATCGTGATATTCTCCTAGGATACTTAGGCATACTTGGGGACTCTGTCAGATAATATTGGTCTATAATCAATTCAATAATTATTACATCGACTAAGTACAAGCATACCTACTGCCCACTCAACTTGGCCGATGTTTTCTTAAGTAGGTACTGCATTTATTCATGTTATGAAATTTCATTACTTGGTAATCTGAATGAAGTCGTCTCGTTATTCAAAATGTTCATACATCCAACAATTTTATGTTTCTTACTGTGCGATAAAAATCCTCGATTCTCGAAAGCGTATTTAGTCTTCAAAACCATTTGAGAGATGACGAACTCACCTGCAACAAACAAACAACCAATAATGTATTATTGATAACATCATGGTAGGGGGAGTCCTATAGGGGACATATAGGGGAGTCCTGTATTCCCCCTCTGCCATCGTGAAGAAATGGACAGAGACCGTCTGCCAGGATGCTCCCAATTGACGGATGTCAGAACACCTGACATAATAAATGATCGCCAGAAATTGACAAGACTATACTGGGCCGCCAGAAGCTTAATGGCTTAACAATCAAAAGCTCAGGAGTTATTAAAAAAATATATGAAAAAACAACAAACATTTTAGCACTTATTTTTCAACTCTTAAAAGTGAATGAAGTAATGAAAATCCATTCAAGAAAATTGATACAACGAATCCTCCTGTAGGGCATTTTTCTCATCGTTTGGCCATGATAATGGAAGATATAATGGCTGTTAATTATTATTGAGAGGTTTTGACGGAACAACAATTAAAAGTTAAAGACTAAGTGTAATTGCAAATCATGGTTACGGAACATTTTTATTAGGTAACAAACGTGAGACAAACGTGACACAAAATAACCGTTAATAAATTAGTTTAATAATCGTCTTATGATGCCCTAAATGTGTCTTATGAATGAGACTGATCCATAAACATGAATGTCAAGTATTTTTTTAATAGGCAACTAATAATGTCAATTCCTCATCTTACTAACTAAATTTCATTGTATGCAACTGTATTGTGGAGTTGAAAGGTAAATTATGAAAAAGGTAATGAAAACCTTTGTTTCATCCCTTACTGGTTGAAATTGAACTACCTAATCCTTATCCAATGGGTGTCTCCAGGAATGCATTACTAAACAATACTTATGTTTATTACCTTAATGTTTTATTTTGCTTCCGAGTCTACAAAGGTAGCGGTAGCCTTCTTTTCACTTTACAAGGTTGGAAAAAGTTTACCAAAATCAAAATCTCCACTCGCGTTTACGTTTCACACCTTCCTGAACGATTTTGGTTCCGTGTCTGTCTGTCTGTCATGAAATCCTTGAAGCGGGCATAACTAAACGAAGTTATTCTCCGATTTCGATGAAGTTTTCAGAGATTGTGCGGGTTGGCGTGTAGATGGTTCCCTATGAAAATCATCTACACAAGATTATCTACACGAATCGAGTTATGCACACGAGGAAGCTATGTGCCACACCCACTCAGTAGGCGTTTTTATTTTATAAATTTTTTTAAATTTTCTCAATGGAAGACGTTAGTTTATTATTATTCATCAATATTTTCAATTTATTTATATGGATAAATAATTTATTTGGAAAATAATCTACCAGATTAATTATTCATCTAATTAATCTGAATTAATCAAACACCAACAACCAGAAACAGGCATCCCACGTTCTGTCATTGAAATGGAATAAGCCGTTTCTAAAACTAGCTGATTGGGTGAAAATGGAAATTCAATTCGCCATAATTCGAGCAGTGTCCCTTCGGATTCGAGGTGCCCGAAGAAAAGTGTGTCCACTCGAATTGAAGGAAAGTGCGATAGCTCCTGTGTTAGAAGAAAATCAATGAACTTTAAGAAAGAGAAAAAATTCCTTCCCCTTTGTTATTCACAGTCACACTATTGTTAGGTTTGAATGAACTCGCAATAAAAATCTATTAATAAAAAAAATTCAATAATTAACTCAATAGACGTTTTAATCGGAATGCGCATGCGCGCCTGTTATCAGTGAGCCTCCAAAATGGTGGACCACCGGGTAATGGGAGAAGTCCCCTGACACGCTATTCATGTTCAAATGAAAGGAGAAGTATGCTCCTACTCCCGACATTTTCACTTAACAACTCGTTTTACTTTAAATTAAAAAAACTTGGAGTAGAATTAGGGTATTATATCTGAGGCGAGAATGCATGACAAGAGGGTTCGACAGGCGAGTTGGTCCGAAGATTGATAACCCGTGATATCATTGATGAGTGGCGGCGCATGCTCAATGCGTGCTGATGAAATCGTCATATAGACGATCCTGATCCCCCCCCCCCTTTAAAAAACTCTAGTTCTTAAGAACGTTTCAAGTACCGTTATAAGTACATTATAAGTACGTTAAAAGCAACTTATAACGTTTCATCTAATTAAATAGAAAGGAGTTTTATGAGTAATTATGAATGGCATTATAATTAACTACAGCTGAGAGCATCGTCAAAAATAATTTCGTGACGAATATTCCGATTAGTCTCAACTAGATCAGTAGATTGTGAAATGCTGCGATTTATCGCATCTTGGTTTATTGATCCCAATAATGAACTGTCGGCTGGAAGCTTCAAACGAGACACGAGTTTATTGAGGCGACCCAATGCGTTGTGAATTTAGGTTAGCGCAATTAATGAAGTGGGGGGGTAAACGAATAACACGGAACGCAAGTCCAACTTTTGACGTCTGCATTCCCACTTTGATCGAACAAACTAAGGTCGTGAAATTGAATACAGAAAAACGCTGCAAATTATTACACAAAAGTTAATTTTTCTATATAGATCACTTGGCTGCAAAGAACACAGTCAGTACCTACCAACCATTTTTTAGGGCGTCCCATAGTGAGACTTGGGCGTCCGTATGCGATTGATCTGGGGTGAAGGAGGACAACACTCAACAGAAAAAAATAACCACACAGTAATCCGTTTTAGACCATTCTGAATCCAAATCCGCGAAAAAAAACCATAGGTGTATGCCTGTGTGTGTGTGTGACAAAATCTTGTGCCGTCAGCCCAGGCCTTAGTTCTCAACCGATTTTCCTGGTTCTTTTTTGTTCGACGTGGAAAACTATCTAGTTGTGCACTACCTCGCCAGAATTTCAAATTTTGCCTTTTATGGGGGGAAAGATGGGGAGGGGGGGGGGGTATTGCTCAAAAAACGTGCGTTTGCGGGCGCAATCTTGTAAACTCTGCCCAGGTCTCAATTTCCAACCGATTTGCGTGTTTCTTTTTTGTTCGACTCAGAAATCTTCCAAATTGTGTACTATTCTACCAGAGTATCAAAATTAGCATGGGGAGGGGGCGAGTGGGGGGATAACATTGAGAAAATATCCGATTTTTCAATATTTCGGTTCCTTCACAGCTTACTAATTGTATCCAAGCTGTGAAATTGAGGGAAAATTCTCATCAAACCTCCTCACTCCAACGACTTCTCCGTTCGTAGGTACGTATGGTTGGAGTTTTGTATTATTAGATTATAGGCAAGAAATACTGATCCCCCCCACCATTATCCACCATAAAATTTCCAGCGGCATGGGAGCCTCGAATTTGAAGAGCATTTTAATTTACCCAACATGCGAATTCGAGTTCCCCCCCCCCCCACAACCACCACTAATGGTGCCAGTCTGGCTCCTTACAAAGTACTTCGTAAGGTTGAACTTTCATCTATTAAGTTTAGTAGGCATTTAAGTTGAAACGGAAAAAATAACACGAAATAAGCGATTTATGGTGTCCTGGCACCATGGTGGCACCACTATTAGTTCCATTGTGGTACAGAGAATAATTCATGAAAATCCGGAGGTTTGATGAGAATTTTTTCTCAATTTTAAAGCTTTCATACAATTAGTAAGCTGTGAAGGAACCGAAATATTGAAAAATCGGATTTTTCAGAGATATCATCCCCCCACTCATCCTCTCTCCTCTTGCAAATTTTGGTACTCTGGTAAAATCATGTACAACTCGGAATTATTTAAGTCAAACAAAAAAAGAACCACGCATATCGGTTGGAAATTGAGGCCTGGGCAGATTTTACAAGATTACCTCCGTAAACGCACGTTTTTTAAGCATTAAACCATTTTTCTCCCCTTAAAAAGCAAAATTCAAAATTCGGGCGCCGTAGTGCACAACTAGATGGTTTTCCGCGTCGAACAAAAAAAAAACCAGGAAAATCGGTTGAGAACTAAGGCCTGGGCAGACGACACAAGATTTTGTCACACACACACACACACAGGCATACACCTATGGTTTTTTCGTGGATTTGGATTCAGAATGGTCTAAAACGGATTACTGTGTGGTTATTTTTTTCTCTGTTGAGTGTTGTCCTCCTTCACCCCAGATCAATCGCATACGGACGCCCAAGTCTTACAGTGGGACGCCCTAGAAATAGGTGGCCACGTTGTAAATCTCTAGTCGAAAATCCAGAAGCCTTACTGGGATTTCCATGCAGAAATTAATATGATAAGAATTTTTCATTTCGTAACATTAGTGTATTAATCCGACAAAAGTTAACGAAAACAACTAATATTAATGAACATTTTTTCAAAAAAAAAAAGGACCGATTTCAAAATTGATGGTGGCAACCCCTTAATTCCCTGAAACATGGGCACCTGCAGATGAAATGGCAGACGTCTTTTAACTCCCTTCAAATTCACATGCCATAAATCAATTCTTTGATCATACTGGGCTGGTAGTTGAGATCAAGCAGCTCAGTCAGCAACTCGAGAACCCACCGTGTGAATTCCACCGGTGCATCACAGTAGAAGTCGGCACTTATGACGTCGTGGTTAACCCTGAAATACTGACAAGGCGCCGCGCGGGCGTTTAGGTAGATAAGAACGAGTGAGAGGTCACGTGACATTGTCATCCCCCCACTCCACCACCACTGGTATTCCTCAGGTAAAGTGTCCGCTTTCCATGAATTAGGGACTTCAGAAGTATCGATATAATCTCCATCAGTGTGACTTCTCTCCATCGCGACGATAATAATTATTATAGAATGAACAAAACAATAAATCACTCATTTTTTTAATTTAAAACTATTTTGCTTGGGTACTTGCTTTCGTAATGCACTTGGTTGGGTTAATTTTTTGGTGGTCCTTCCTAGATGATGGAGGACAGCAGGTTATCCTAGAGAGCTGGGGGTGGTGGTACATCATCTTTGTTTAATTTATTGAAGAGGTTGATCTCCCAACAATCTAAGTAGAGGTAGAGGTACTATCAAGCAGGTACCTTAATTTTGTAGGTGTTGAAACAGATAAAATGTGAGAGATAAGAGAGTATCGCCTCCGATAGTGGAAAAAAAGTATCGATACTACAATATATATCAGGAAAAAAAGTATCGACATGTATCGATACTTTTTTCATGAAGTATCGATACTGAGGGGACATCCCTACCGTGAGTATCGCCTTGGCCTCGGCAATGTACAACGCTTGAGAGGCTCCTCGTTAGTATTAAAATTGAATACATTTAATGTGAAATGTTTTATTGAGCTGACAAAATTAAAAAAAAAACTAATAAATATGAGTTTTTGAAAGCATAGCTAATTATGAAATTGAGAATCATTCTTCAAAATACTTTCCTAGGTTCTAGGTTGATACCAGCTCTTGAAAAATTTTACGCCTCAGAGGCGCATTTTTAATATTGGTGAAGTCGTAGTAGTAGGTACATGTTAGTATTTCAGCGTTAAACTGACGGTACCAATTATAGTCGTATTTATTGCGCGATTTTTACAAGTCATCCTGTGGTGGTTTTCCAGTTTGACAAGAAGCTCCTGGATCCTGCCTCCGTCATGCGCGGGATATTCGAAAATTACCCTTATGAGAACCCGCGTGCTCGAGTCCTCCAACCAATCTGAATACGTTACAATTATTAATTCTTCTAGTTTCAGTGGTTGGCCATTTTGATATTTGAGGTCAGGCCATTTTTTAGCTTCACTGTTCTATTCGAGACTAATTAGAATTCTCGTTACCGATTTCATAACTGTAGTAAATCGTTTTACTTACCATAAAAATGGTACCTTCATAAAATCCAAATTACTTGTATCGCCAGATTTCGTTTCAGATATTAAAGTTAGGAAATAACTACCGGCAAAAGGAACCAATTGGAATATATAACGGCATCGGAGTTGGACACCATCATTATTCCGAGGACTGTCATTCTAGCACCGTCAACATGAAGGCTGCAGCTCTGATCGTTTTGGTGTTGACGCTGTGTGCTCTGGCCACGTCAGCCAAGCATGAAATTGTTCATCCACCGGTAAGAAGCCATCACCCTCAACAAGTTTAAAATGAACACAGTTAAGTATGATCGAGTTCGACATATCAGAAATGAATCAAATCCCCGTTATTCTCCCAACAAATCCCTCTGAATTTGGGATTGGGATTTTGCAAGTGAAAACTTGGGAAAAAAAATCAAATTTCAAAAAATTTCAAAAAAATTTAAAGTGTGCTTTTTGACTTGATTTTTTAGAAATGGTTTATTGCTAAAATATTTTGGTTTTACACTGGGTAGCTTGGAAATTTAAAGCTCTTTCCAACAATATCCTTAAATTTGAATTTACTTGGTAAATAACAGGAGTTATGACAGTTTTACTGACTTAAGGTCGAAAACGCGAGAAAAAACTTCGAAGTAAAAAAAAAAGGATTTTGAGCGGGTTAAGAAAAAATTGCTGAGACATTTTTTATTCCAAATTAGTTGTAGAATCGATCCTTGAAGTTTGGTCCATCCAAATGGTAGACACCTTGTATAGCATTTTTCAGTCAAATGAAACTTTGTTCCAATCAAATGAAACCTCTTTTCAGCCGAATGCAATTTTTTTTCAAACACATGAAACCTCATTTCTATCAAATGTATCATAACTTAATCTCAATCAAAGAAAAAATAACCTTATCTAAGATTGTTGCAAAACAAGTTGATACAGAGGCACTACAAATTAATTTGATGAAGCGGGTGTCCAGCAGCTGCGGAAGGCAGTTTCATCGTCATGTTTATGACGAAGTGGGAGGAGTCTGTCGCGGTGATAGTTTCGACGCTGCGAACTACGACCTCCTCGATGTCACCATCAGCAACATGGTTGGACAAACGAGTTTCATTTGATTGAAATAAGGTTTCATTCGTTAGAAGAAAAAGTTTCATTCAGTTGGAAGGAGGCTTCACTTGATAGGAAAAAGGTTCAATTTGTATCCCTCGGAATATGAAGTGAACCCACATAATCTCACGTCATGTCTACATCGCCCAACACTATGTTTGTTTAGAGAATAAATCTTGCGATAAATTGCTTCACTGGTAAAATGTTCCCCATCACCAAAAATACCCTTTGTAGGGACACCACAAGAATTGAACTCATCTTTCCCGAGTTTCAGTAGGTTCGAATTGAAGCTACAGATATTGGTTCATTACTTCCAATGAAGATTAATGAACATTTGGAAAAAATAACTAAATTACAATTTTAAATTTAATGGACAGAACTTAATGTTTTGAAACATTTTTTGTGAACTATTAGAGCTTTAAACTCGGCGCTGCGCGCCTCTGCACCCCCGGATGATTTCCGCTTAGAGCCTAATGGCTAAAATGTGACATACCTTGAAAAGGTTTTTGCTCCCTCTCCCTCTTTATCTTCCTTCCACTGTAATATTTAAGATACCTCCTTATTCATAATAACATCAGGTTGTCAAGCATATGATAAATCATAGCACTACTTTCCTGTCGCTTTTTCCTGTCGCTTTTTACTGTCGATTTTTCCTGTCGTTTTTCGGCGGGGGTCCCATCGCTAAAACCTTTTCAGGGTTAAAACAAACAGAACTGACTACCTCCATCTTCGCGCCTACGGTGGTTTTGGAGCAAGTCAAGAAAATGTCAACACTCACTCAAAATTTGATTGTTCACGTTTTACCGTCCGTAGAATCCGAAGCGCTGGAAATTATTTCACAAATATTGTGGGTGCCTTCATTACGAAATTGTATTAGTGGTTGCTAAGGTCGCAAAACTCAGACCAACTCAAAGAAACGAACAGCGTTCGCATTTCGGTAATCTGAAATTTGAGATGAGGCCTCTTTTGCGATTCACACTTGTGTGAGCCGCCGCTCACTAAAGCCCAATCTCCTACACCGGAAATAAATTGAAATTTAAAGAGAATGGAAGGATCTGTAGCACACACATCACAGCCGGGGGAGTGCCGGGTGGGGCCTCCCGCCGTTGGGCGCCTAGAGGGACATCGAGAGCGGAGGGGGGAGCGTACTTAAGGCGGAGCGCCGCGCCCCCTCCCTCAATCCTGCTGGCTCCTCGCTACCATCCCCCCCTTAGTGCGTCTATACGTCTTACAAAAACTATTAGACTGCAACTATTGCGCAACCATTGCTGTTTAAATTCATGAACACTTCGAACAAAGTAATTACTAGAAGTGATTTAAATTCAATATCTATCGACCCTGCCTGCCCACTGACTACCCAACGGAATCCTGGACCAACACCGCCGCAACTGGAAACTCCCAACCCTAACTGTGAACTGTGAGTGTCAGAAATTACAATATTATTGGCCAATAATAGTTAGGATTGAGAAAGAACCAGAACTAAATAATTATTCAAACCTTGCTCGTTTTGCCTCGAAGCAACTCGATTTTGTTGTCAACTTAAATTCTAATACCTAAAAGAGATTGTTCCTAGAACTATAAGATTTGCATACTATCTTACAGAAGTAAGGGTTATTTTAATCAAACAACTCAGTCGTTATCGTCAATATTCTTTATTAAGTGATACCATACATTTTGTATACTGTTTTCGTCCATTGCTCTATTCAATTTTCATTATACACATCGAATTGCATTTTCCACGTGGGTTTTCATTTAGCAACACCGCAACTCCTCAAAGTGGTCAGAATAAAACTAACAGAAATCATTGCGCAACTATCATTTTCACCTCTAGGGAATATTAGAGTAAATTGCACAATCGTGCTTGCCTTACCCTTTTCTTCCTTGCGGAGCATAACGGTGAAAACCCCTTCAGGGACTTGCTCCATTTCAGGTCCGGCCATTGCAGTCTGCCTACCTCGACCGCCGCAACTGTTGCACTTACAGCTAAGTATTTTTCAACCACCTAATCTTAAGTTGCACAACTATTGCTTTCTTGTTTTCACCGTTTCAGCGCAACGTTATTTCCTAACCCCCTCAGGGCAAGCTTCGTAACGAACCCAATAAAATTTCTATGTAACGCCATAACGTTGTGCAATTGCCTCCAGCAACTTATTTTAACCACAACAACGTTATTTCTTGTGCAGCCACCTTACAAAGTGGTGGCAGCGAACCGGATTTTTTACGAAGCAAGCTTCGTAACGAACCCATTAAAATTCTATGTAGCGCCATAACGT
Organism: Apolygus lucorum; assembly: GCA_009739505.2. Classification (NCBI taxonomy): domain Eukaryota; kingdom Metazoa; phylum Arthropoda; class Insecta; order Hemiptera; family Miridae; genus Apolygus; species Apolygus lucorum. The sequence continues at coordinate 60,223,746 of CM019178.2, read as the reverse complement.
TGTGCAACTGCCTTCAGCAATTGCATTTATCAACAACAACGATTGCGCAACTGCCTTCAGCCAACTTTTGATAACATTTCTTCAACTTCAATAACGTTTCAATTCTAACATTTTCTAACTTGATCATCACGTCATCCGTTGCACCATCACGTTGTCCGTTGCACCACAACGTTGTCAGTTGCAGCCGCAACTCAATTTTTAAATTTTGACAGTTTTTTTTTATAACGTTGTCCGTTGCGTCACAACGCAACTCCGTTGCATCGGCAACGCAATTTTGAATTTCCTTTCTATTAAAAAAACAAAAGCAACTTAAGGTCAGGTGTATACTAAGCGGAATTTTGTTTACATAATAAGTTTAAAAGACCACTATTGAGCAGGTGATTGACTGAAGCTAGGTAGGGTGCATCCCATATTCAAAAACTGTACGCCGAAGGAAAAGTGTGTCTTTGCTACTGATTGCAACTATAAAAACATTTTTTTTTCTGTTTGTTTGAATTTCATACCGCACCGTTGTGCGAAAAAATTTTGTTGTTGCACCGTTGTGCCATATTTTGTTTGTTTAACGCACCGTTGTGCGACTAATTGCGTAATCTATGAAGCCGCACCGTTGTGCAACACGGCTAAAATCTTCATTGTCTCATACTGCACCGTTGTGCAACGACCGTACCAAGACTGACTGACTCTTTCGATCTGTGTGACGCACATTATTCCTAAAATGTTGGGCGATGGAAAGAGCGATTTTGAGGACGACCCACGCACGTCACCGCTAACAGTGGGGGC
>CM019178.2:59617287-59622866 GCA_009739505.2 Apolygus lucorum | reverse complement strand
TTGAAAATATTTATTATTGTAAGTTTTTTCGATAATTAGCAGACTGTATGAGGGTTATGATTATGCGTACCAATCCTAGCACATTCAAAAAAGAGTGTATTATGATGGTTATGATATTGACAAAGAAATACCTACAAGATCTGATGGAAGAATGCCGATGTGACCAGCTAGAGGACAGACATGCAACAAGAATATTATAAAGGTAAGAAAGAGTAGGTACCTTTTCGAGGCAGGGAAGGCCCTAGAATATTACTGCTGCAGCGTCGCGTGGTCGACCAGAACATCGGAATATCCAGAACGTCCGAACTTGGAGGTGAGAAGAATTTGAAAGCCGAGACAACCGACTTCAAGTAGAAATTTTGGCGGAGCGAGGGGCATGCGGTTGTGCGGAAGACGAAGACACAACTGGTGGTAAGAAGCTCAGGGAGAATAGAGTATAGGAAGATAGGAGAGAAGGGGGTTTCTTGTTGGATGCCTGAAAACAGCCTCTTCCAGCACGGCAGGTCCATCAGACAGATAATCCGAGACGGAACATACCCCCCACCTCAAAATGAGTGATTTTGATAGAGAGCAATAAGAATGTATAAGAAAACTAAGGTAAAGAGAACAGAAAAGATAGCTCTTGGAAATGGCAAAAGGGTGAAAAATAAAAAATTAAAGAAAGGGAAAGGATTAAGAGGAATTAGTTGTTGAAGGGAAGAGGGATCACCTTGTCAGTGGACCGCGTCTCAACCCAATGCGGAGTTTGGACGCGCACCACTCTCACGGTACCGTCCTTCCCCGGCATAACTTGGGCAATACGTCCAAGTGGCCATTGAGTTGGAGGAAGCTGAGGCTTGTGCCAGAGGACCAGTTCACCCTCTTGGATTGGCTTGGAAGGCTGTGTCCATTTCGGACGATGAAGCTGCGTATGGAGGTAGTCCTTCATCCAATTTCGCCAGAACGATTGGGTGAGCCTTCTAGTCAATTGCCACCTAGAAAGCCTATTAACTGGCAACTCTAGAAGATCTTCTTCTGGGCGTGCGAGAAGTGGAGCACCCACCAGAAAGTGTCCAGGTGTGAGAGTGTCGAATCCATCAGATGGCGAATTTGGAAGTTCTGCGAGAGGCCTCGAATTCAAGATAGCTTCAACTCTGGTGAGGACTGTGATGAATTCTTCAATTGTAAGACGCTGATCTCCGATGATTCTACGAAGATGTTTCTTCACCGACTTGATACCTCCCTCCCATAGACCACCAAAGTGAGGACTATAGGGCGGATTGAAGATCCAAGAGATTTCCCTTTGAGAAAGGTAGTGAGCAATGGCTGGAGACACATTTTGAAGACTTCTGGTGATGTCATTCAACTCTCTGGCGGCTCCTCGAAAATTCCGCCCTTGATCGGAGTATATGTGCGTGGGAAGACCTCGTCTAGCGATAAAACGATCCAAACAGGCAAGGCAAGCATCTTCTGAAAGAGAGGTGGCGATTTCAAGATGAACCGCCTTGGTCACCATGCAAACAAAGAGGGCAATGTAGACCTTTTCATAGCGCGGATTTTTCTTGCTGCTCATCCCGACGAGAAATGGCCCGCCAAAATCCACTCCAGTGTGAGTGAAACAACGAGCCGGAGTAACACGCTGAGCTGGAAGATCAGCCATTTGAGGCTGAGAGGGTTTTGCAGTCTCCTTAAAGCAAATGAGGCATCTGAAAATACGTTGCCTGATAAGGCTTTTGATAGCTGGAATCAATAACTTCGGATGATCAGAGACTGAACCAACTTGGGTCCACCATGCCCCGAATATAAATGATAGTGGTCACACAAGAGTCTTGCAAGGTGGCTCTCTAGTGGGATGAGAAAGGGGTGCTTCGAAGAAGGTGGAAGCGGCGAGAAGCCTAAGCGACCCCCCACCCTGAGATAACCCGTAGAGGTGACAAAAGGTGTGAGCGACCATAAGTTCTTCGAACATGGTCGACCAACTCGAAGTGATTCAAATTCTCGGAAGAGGTAATGATGCTGAGTCACTTCAACCATGAAAGAAATCGCCTCACGATACTCAGCAACTGTAACTGGACCGAACAACCATTCACTCCTGGGGCGCTTATGGCGTTTTCAATATGAGATTGTACAGGAAACGTACAACGTAAGTGATGACACGTTGTGACTTAAGAAGAGAGATGAACGCTCCATCACACCATTAAACGATTCAGTTTTCCTTTCTACGGATAATGACACAGCAGGTAGTCTCTTGGTCTCTGGAAGGTCTGCCAAATCAATCAGAGGTTGTGATGGCCAGAGCTCCATAGGCTGACACAGGAATTCGGGACCATGCCACCACAAGGAAGATACAATTAGCTGCGAAGGAAGAAGACCTCTACTTGCAGGATCTGCAGCATTGTCCTCGCCACAGACATGTCTCCATGATGCGTCAGAGCAGTCATCTAAAATTCTGGTCACTCTGTTTGATACAAAACATTTTCAATAGATACGGAGGAGTTTGAATCCACGAAAGTACGGTTGTGGAATCTGAGAAACAAATGATCTGATCGATTGATAGAGTGCTAGAGATGGGAAGAGTAGTCCTTATGAGTTTTAGCCAAGAGACAAGCTGCTCCCAATTCCATTCTGGGAATAGTCCAGGTGTGTAGAGGAGCTACCTTCGTTTTGGACTTTAGAATGTGAGTTGCGATTCCAACATGAGTTTCGAGACGGAGGTAAAGTACAGCGCCCATTCCAAGAGAGCTGCCATCTGAGAATCCAATCAGCTGCGCTCTAAACCAAGTGTCTGAAAGAATATATCTTGGTAAGGAGATGGATTCCAAAAGTGGAAGTTCCTGAAGAATTTCCTCCCACCTTTCATGGATATCAGGAGGTAAAGGATCATCCCAGCCCTTTTTGGATTTCCACAAATCCTGGAGTATAGTTTTCATGGCAAAAATTACTGGACCTAAATACCCATTAAAATCGTAGGTCCTGGCAATTCGACTCAAAACTTCACGTTTTGTTGCCGGTCCTGGTGTGGCATCAATTTTATATTGGAAAACATCAGCAACAGGGTTCCACCATAGTCCGAGGACTTTGACAGCAGAAGAGTCCTGTGGTACGAATTCCTTGGGGTCTTTTGAGAGACCTTCCAGAAGTGAGTCGCTGGAACTTGCCCACTTGCCTAGTTGAAACCCACCAGCTGAGAGGAGGCTGATGAGATCATCGCGTAGTCGGAAGGCTTCCTCTTCTGAGTCTGCACCAGTTAGAAAATCGTCGATGTAAATGGACTCCAGGACAGTCCTAGCAGCTAGAGGAAATGATCTGCCTTCATCGGAGGCTAGTTGCTTAAGGACTCTTTGCGCAAGAAAGGGACTTGAAGAAACACCAAAGGTAACTCGGCGAATTTCCCATTCTATAACTGGATCTTGAGGGGAAAAGCGCCATAATATGTGCTGGAACTCACAATCTTCAGGGTGAAGGAGAATTTCCCTGAACATCTGTTTTATGTCGCAAGTGAGGGCGACTTTGAAAGTTCGAAATTGCGTGACGACTCTGCCAATATCTGGTACTAAATTGGGACCAGCTAGAAGACAATCGTTCAGACTACGACCCTGGAAATCCTTTTCAGCAGGAGAGAATACAACTCGAATCTTTCTACCTGATGTAGATTGCTTACTGACACCATGATGAGTGAGGATGTAGTCAGATTGCTTAGTCGCTGGCACCATGTGACCCTGATCGACGTAGTCTCTAAGATTTTCGGAGTATAACTTGAAGTACTCATGATCCCTAAAAAACCGAGCTTCCAGCCGGTGTAAGCGGTGAAAGGCTCGTTTTCTAGTGGAGCCTAGGCAAGGTCTTACACCATCACGGAATGGCAACCGTGTAATATAACGCCCAAGTGAATCACGAGATACAGTTGAAGAAAAATATTCCTCGCAGTAGATCTCCTCAGGTGAGAGAGGGGGTTGTGTAGAAATTTCCTCCTGTTCCCAGAAAGCGCGAAGGGTTTGGTCTAAAGATTGTATCTCACTAGTTGATTGCGAAGTTTCGACCAAAAGGGAGGCCTGAATAATGGCAGACGATGAAGGAGCGGTGCCCATGAGTACCCATCCCAATTTGGTCAATAAGGCTGAAGGTTGTCCTTTGATAATGGAAGGACAAGTTGGAGTGAGATCCAGGAATGACTGAACTCCAAGAAGAAGATGAATTGGCGCACATTTGTGGAAGTTGGGATCAGCGAGCTTGAGGAAAGAAAATTGCTCTATCAGCCCTTCAGAAAGAGGTGCAGTGGGAAGATCTGAAGTGATCTTTGGAACAACTGCTGCGTCAAAGCAAAGTACAGTTTCCGAGGAGAATAGTGGTGATATTCGACAGTTGACGAGTCCTCGAATAGAAGACAGCGGTGATTGACCAACTCCTGTAACTTCGAATGGACACTTGGATCGAGGTAAACCAAGAAGATCAGCCAGACTAGTGCAGATCAAGTTCGATTGGCTCCCAGGATCTATGACTGCTCGACAAGAAACGTAGTTTCCTTGAGTATCCAAAATGCGAACTTGGGCAGTACCTAAGATGGGCGTGAAAGCTTCAGGCTGAGCAAGTTGAGCGTTTGTCAAAGAAACGTGTTCGGTGTCATTACCGGTCCGCTGCATGGAGGAGGAGTGTGGTGAACCTATATTGTGTTTTCCCTTGAATTTTGGAAAGGCATGTGTAATGGAAGCCGATACATCATGTAGTAGGGTGTGGTGGTTACCTTGTTTGCATTCCCTACATAGGCCAGTAGAACGACAATTAAGCTCATTGTGTAGACCGAAACAATATAAGCACCGATTAAAGGTTTTACAAAACTGCAAACGTTCTTTAGGTACCGCATTGATGAAGACAGGACATTTCTGAAATCGATGACCTCCCCTCAAACAGGGACACCTACTCGAAGACGTCGGACAAGAGTTGGGAGACATCGAGGAAAAAATCTGCTTTGAAGAGAGAGGAGTGAATGTAGAAGTGTCCTGTTCCTCCCTTGGATCATTGGTGGTCATTAGAGCACGTCGTTTTTCCCGAGAATTACGAATTGGTGATGTCTCAGGTTGACCAGAAATTAAATTCGATACAGTGCACAGATCATGCAGACGACTCACCAAATTTTCAAATTTAGGAAATGTTGTGCTAACGAAGGTCTCCTCAAATGTTTTACGTGTTGAGAAATCAAGACAACGTAAAGAAATGTGAAGTAGAAAGAAATCTCGAAAATCGGGAATTTGGATTTTGAGGAGCGCTGTGACATTGGTTTGAATGCAGTCAAGAAATTCCCTAATATCCTTGGGGGAATTTGACTTTAAACGAGTCATGTTCAACAATTTGTTCAGGTAGTGAGACGCTATCAGCCGCTGATTAGTATAGTGACTTTTCAACAAATCATAGGCTGCACCATAATTTTCGGGGGCGTAAGTGACGGTCCGAACGAGGCGAAGGGGTTCATCATCCAAGTACGACAACAAATATGTGAAACGTTCTATGTCCGTTAATTCAGCATGATTGTGAATAAGTGTATCAAACATACTTGAAAATGCCGAAAATTCCTCAATTTTCCCGGTAAATTTCTTGATTTCAAC
>CM019178.2:56679787-56694787 GCA_009739505.2 Apolygus lucorum | reverse complement strand
TTTTACCGCAACTAATAGTTTTTCTTACCGGAAATTAGTTGCTGAATCGATTATTGAGATCAAAATTAAACATTTTTTAGTGTATATTGTCAAAAAAACTGTAACGGAATACGGTGAATGAGGAATTTCACCATGTCGGAATTTCCTATTTTTGACCCCAAAATCGGATTCAGCACCTCTAAAAACCCCCTAAGGCAAACTTTCAGCCCGAACTTCCTAATTTACGAATAAACAAAACAGTGTAGAAAATACGAATGTTTAAAAAAACCGGGAAAATGACGACATCCTGGAATAGTTCATTTATGGCCGCTTGAAGCACTGAGTTCGAGAAATCTATAGTCCCCAGATGCAAAATTTCACGAAACAGTAAAGTTCGAAATCGAAAAACTGAAGAAAAAAATAGAAAAAGCAAGATGGGGAAAATTAGGTTTCCCCTGTTTTTGTTTGATAACTTTTCTCTTAGAAAACACGATTTCGTCGTCCCAATGGGCAACACTGGGAGGAGACGGCGATCCGAACAGCCCAATCAGCGAGCGTTCCCGCTGCACGTCCGTTTTCCCGGTTAGTTTTGAAATCAAAAATTTTGATTGTCTCCCAAAAATAACAGGAGACTTATTTGCCGAAATCAGTCCGATTTTCATCTATCCCACACCATTAACTATTCAGGAAAAATGCAAACAGAATTCGGTGAAATTCCTCATTCATTGTAACGGCCATAACTTCCACATTTCTCATCCGAATTCAATGAAATTTTCAGGGATGTTACAAATTAGTATTTAGATGGTCCCCTATGAAAATCACCGCCTTTGGACTGATAGTAGCCACTGCGTATGCGCAAACGTGAATTTCCTTGTAACGGCCATAACTTCTTCATTTTCCATCCGATTTCAATGAAATTTTCAGGGATGTTACAAATTAGTATTTAGATGGTCCCCTATGAAAATCACCACCTTCGGACTGATAGTAGCACTGCGTATGCGCAAACGTGAATTTCCTTGTAACGGCCATAACTTCTACATTTCTCATCCGAATTCTATGAAATTTTCAGGGATGTTACAGATTAGTATTTAGATGGTCCCCTATGAAAATCACCACCTTCGGACTGATAGTAGCCACTGCGTATGCGCAAAACTGAATTTCCTTGTAACGGCCATAACTTCTACATTTTCCATCCGATTTCAATGAAATTTTCAGGGATGTTACAAATTAGTATTTAGATGGTCCCCTATGAATATCACCACCTTCGGACTGATAGTAGCCACTGCGCTTGCGCAAACGTGAATTCAAGATCGAGATACGACTTCAAGGCTTAGTATATCAGACCTAAATGTAAGTAAAATAAGAATAGAAAAATGTTATACAGTTTTTTGACAATATACACTTAAAAATGTTTAATTTTGACCTCAGAAATCGGTTCAGCAACTAATTTCCTATAAGAAAAACTTTTAGTTGTGGTAAAAGGAGGAAAATAAATCCCGTGAAAGAGTTATTTCATCATGAAACCTATTAGGTCGTTTTCCCGAAAGTTGGGTGAAGCCAAGATACGACTTTCTGACTAGCACGGCAGAATACCTATCAGTATATACAGGGTGTCTACCATTTGGATGGACCAAACTTCAAGGATCGATTCTACAACTAATTTGCAACAAAAAATGTCTCATAGCAATTTTTTCTTAACCCACTCAAAATTCTTTTTTTTCCACTTTAAAGTTTTTATTCGTATTTTCGACCTTGCAGCACTAAAATGGTCATAACTCCCTTATTTCTCATGCTACTTCAAATCTGAGTACACCGTTGGACAGAGCGTTAAATTCCCTACCCATTTGGTGGGAAACCCAGTTACTTAAAGCCATTTTTAAAAGTAAAAAAATAAATCAAAGTCAACATTTATAATTTTTTTTCGAAAATCGCCATTTTTCAGGCTAACGATTCCCCCGTTAAAAATACCGCTATCGTGGTGCACTCAACGGGAAAAACTACCCCAAGATCTCACCTTTCCAACGGCATGTCAGTTTCAAGGTTTAAAAGGAAAGTTTCTTTGAAAAAATTTAGTTTTATGCGAAAAAACGTGCTTTTTTAGGCATATTCCGCTAGAAAGTCGACCAAGTATCATTGCCTTCCTTTTTCAAGGATTGCAATAAAATGTCCACCAAATTACATTTCTACTCGCATTTTAAGTTTTGGACTTTTCTGAACAATTTTGGTACCGTGTCTGTCCATCTGACAGTCGGTCTGTCTGTCTGAAAGTCCTTGCAGATGGCAAAAGCAATACGAAGCTACTGTCCGATTTCAATGTAATTGTCGGCGATGCTCTCCATAAAAATCACAGTCAAAGCATTAAATTTTCAAAATCAAATTCAAACATTTTGATTTTTTTTTTAAATAGAAATTACTATTTTTCGGTTTTTTATTTTCAATAACAAGCCTTTGGAATCGAGCAAGAAAAAAAGTTAACCCCCTCTCAAAATTCTTTTATTGTTTGCCCGTAATAAGTAGCGCTATCGCGGGGCCACACAACGGACAAAACTACCCCTGGATCACATCTTTTCTACGTTAAGAATCAGTTTTTAATCAGTTTTAATTAGAATAAATATCATGAAATTGACTTTTTGTAGCAGCAGAATAACTTGAAGAGTTTCATTGACAATAATACTTTTTTTTTTACAATTATTGACTTTCCACTCCGATAATGAGTGTCCTTCATTATCAATACCAAAACTTTCTACCAACCTTACAATGACAATTTTTTCTGCTAACTGATCTTTGATTTTATTTTAGTTCCATTTTTAAAATCAAAATGAACGGGTTTTCCGTTGAGTGGCCCACGATAGCACAACTAATTCCAGGTTAACAATAAACCTAAAAAATGATAATTACTTTTAAAAAAATTAAATTTTTGAATTTGATTTTGAAAATTTAATGCTTTGACTATGATTTTTATGGAGAGCATCGCCGAAAATTACATCGAAATCGGACAGTAGCTTCGTATTGCTTTTGCCATCTGCAAGGACTTTCAGACAGACAGACCGACTGTCAGATGGACAGACACGGTACCAAAATTGTTCAGGAAGGTCCAAAACGTAAAATGCGAGTAGAAATGTAATTTGGTGGACATTTTATTGCTATCCTTGAAAAGTGAAGGCAATGATACTTGGTCGACTTTCTAGCGGAATATGCCTAAAAAAGCACGTTTTTTCGCATAAAACTCAATTTTTTCAAAGAAACTTTCCTTTTAAACCTTGAAACTGACATACCGTTGGAAAGGTGAGATCTTGGGGTAGTTTTTCCCGTTGAGTGCACCACGATAGCGGTATTTTTAACGGGGGAATCGTTAGCCTGAAAAATGGCGATTTTCGAAAAAAATTATAAATGTTGACTTTGATTTATTTTTTTACTTTTACAAATGGCTTTAAGAAACTGGGTTTCCCACCAAATGGATAGGGAATTTAACGCTCTGTCCAACGGTGTACTCAGATTCGAAGTAGCATGAGAAATAAGGGAGTTATGACCATTTTAGTGCTGCAAGGTCGAAAATACAAATAAAAACTTTAAAGTGGAAAAAAAAAGAATTTTGAGTGGGTTAAGAAAAAATTGCCAAGAGACATTTTTTGTTGCAAATTAGTTGTAGAATCGATCCTTGAAGTTTGGTCCATCCAAATGGTAGACACCCTGTATACATGTATACATGTATATACAGGGTGTAAGCCTAACTGGTCTGCCATACGGTACCAGTCGATTCTATAACTAATTTGCAACAAAAAATGTCTCTTAGCAATTTCTTTTTAAGCCCTTTGTTTTCGAGTTATTTTAACTTTAAACTTTTTTCGTGATTTTTACCTTATGTCATTAAATCGGTCATAACTCCTTTAATTTGCTGTGTAAATTACAATTTAAGGATACCGTTTGAAAGAGCATTACATTTCCTATCGGATACATGCCTTAACTTTTTATTGAATCAAGGTTTGAGACATGAAAACGTCCTCTTAAAAGAAAATTTTACGTAATTTTGGAAACCTCGAATTTTTTCAATCTCAAATTGAACTACGAGAACCCATACGTTTTCAAGATGCAAGAACAGTGAAAACTGCGCCAGAATCTCAGCTTTCCAATGGTATAATCAAAACATATTCTACAACCGAATTTAGGGGAGAATTTTGTGTTTGAATGCGGAAAAACGTGCATTTTTTCAACGAAATCAGCGCTCCGCCTAGTCGATCTGAGGGGTAGGACGATGGGAGTGGGTGCCGCAGTAGACCTCGACAGAGATGGGCGAATTCTTATTCATAAATACGATTATGAATACAAATCATATCTGCGATTTTATGATTATGAATAGGTACGAATACATGTATGAATATGAATACGAATTCGAATACAATCGTATTCACAACTGAAATTCGTATTCGTATTCACAATTTCGTATTGAATACGATTTTCCCCCGTATTCGTATTTTGAATACGATTTTATTATTTTTTTTCCATAATTTCCCTAAAAATCGAATTTTTTTAAACGATTTTTCCTGAAAATCATACTTTTTTAATGATTTTCTCCCGAACTCTCGACATATTTATAACCTAACATTGTCAAATAATCAATCAAAATTCGAAACGCTGACCAATTCTTATTGGATTTTTCATGCAGAATCGAATGAGGCCAACCCCAGACATTTCCGCTGAAAATCGTATTTTTTCAACAATTTGCACCAAAAATCATTAAAAAATTATGATTTTTCCCGGAAATTTTCTCGTACTTTCTATTCAGTTGGTCGTAGCGACCTGGGGTTGGTCTCATTCGATTCTGCGTGAAAAATCCTATAAGAATTGTAAGCGTTTCGAATTTTGATTGAATGACAATGTTAGGACATAAATATGTCGAGAGTTCGGGAGAAAATCATAAAAAAGTATGATTATCAGGGAAAATCGTTAAAAAATTCGATTTTTAGGGAAATCATAGAAAACATCATAAAATCGTATTCATATTCATACATGTATTCGTACCTATTCATAATCATAAAATCGCAGATATGATTTGTATTCATAATCGTATTTATGAATAAGAATTCGCCCATCTCTGTCGAGGTTTACTGCGGCACCCACTCCCATCGTCCGACCCCTCAGATCGACTAGGCGGATAGCTGATTTCGTTGAAAAAATGCACGTTTTTCCGCGTTCAAACACGAAATTCTCCCTTAAATTCGGTTGTAGAATATGTTTTGATTATACCATTGGAAAGCTGAGATTCTGGCACAGTTTTCACCGTTCTTGCATCTTGAAAAAGTATGGGTTCTCGTAGTTCAATTCGAGATTGAAAAAATTCAAGGTTTCCAAAATTACGTAAAATTCTATTTTTAGAGGACGTTTTCATGTCTCAAACCTTGACTCAATAAAAAGTTAAGGCATGTATCCGATAGGAAATTTAATGCTCTTTCCAACGGTATCCTCAAATTGTAATTTACAGTACTAATTAAAGGAGTTATGACCGATTTAATGATATATGGTAAAAATCACGAAAAAAAGTTTAAAGTTAAAATAACTCGAAAACGAAGGGTTTAAAATGAAATTGCTAAGAGACATTTTTTGTTGCAAATTAGTTATAGAATCGACTGGTACCGTATGGCAGACCAGTTAGGCTTACACCCTGTATACATGTATACATTATATAATGGCGCATGCGCAACGTAAAATCCTTGTAACAGTTACAACACCTACATTTTTAATGAAAATTTTCTGGATTGTTCTAATTTGCGTTTTTATGAAAATCCTATGAAAATCATCGACCCAAAACTGCTAGTATCTGCTGCGCATGAACAAACGTGAATTCCTTGTAACGGCCATAACTTCTACACTTTCCATCCGATTTCGAAGAAATATTCAGAGATTGTCCGTGTAGATGGTCTTCTATACGAATAGCGCAAGGTACTTACAGATTGATGTTTTGATATTAACTATTATGCATCGGATCATCTACACAATCGTGTTATGGACTTATAAAACTACTTTTCTTACTAAAAGTCGGGGACATTTAGCCCTAACGAGGAAAAGGCGGAGTATTTTCGTACTTAGGTACTGCAAAGTACCGATTTGTATTATATTTCTATACATTTTCGTATGACTTTTACTCTTGAAAACAACAATTTTGTACAAAAATTCATTCAAACCAGATTAAAGTCCTACTTCAAAGAGTTAAGCCTTCCTTCGTTAATTTGTTTGAAATTTCTTTCTAGAAGAAAACATCTTTCTTAGTTTTGTTCGTGTCAACCAAAATAAACCTTTGTTACATTATTTATTTAATTAAAATAAAGCTTTACACCCTATGTTTGGGCATCTCAGTTGATGAATAACTAATACCAACTTACCCAGCTTCGATTATGTGAAAAACTTTCATCATCTTAAATCTCATCAAAAATCAAAACAAATTAAAGATTTGTTTTGTCTAAAAGCAGACAATAAAAGTGATTATTACACTGAAAAGTTGGAAATTCTCAATAACACGTTGGTCTCTCTTTAGTCAGTCATATTTATGATTTTAAAATTTTGATCGTCACGATTATTGCCACCAAATCAGCAGCTCTGAGAAAAGTATTGGTCACTCAATTGACACTAGATTAATTATTCATGTTCCAAATAAGTACCAATAATTTATCTCCAAATGATTCTAAAACGTCTTTACTACAGGTGACCAAGTATTTCAATTCGGAGAAAACGTTGGCTTGCAGACAGAAACACCATCGGAAAATCAATTTTCGAGGGTGAAAAAATGAGATCAAACAAACTCATGGAGAATGCAAATAATGAGATCAACAGATTCTACAAACAGGTAGGTGGTGATCATTTTTGAAGAGAAATAAGGGTCAATAGTTTTCTGTACTTGTAACGAATGAGGATGTGCGGGTTAGTTTACGATATATTATAAACTATTACCTATCTAATTATTTCTGTACCTCAAACAGACTTTAAAAAACTATCTAATACGAAGCTTCGCAGTTTTCTTTTCTCTCCAATAACCGAATACAGGCTAATTTTAGGTGTTTTACCGCTGATAAAGGCTCCAATGATATTGCAATGAAACAAAGCGCATTGGAAAATAAAAAAAATCCTTGAATTCGAATTATTTCATCGTATTTTTCAAGATGTTTTAAGAGAAACACCCCAAAATGTATTTCGTTGCTTGGGGTCTCAGTCGGTTCGCCGTTTCTTTCCTCGTTGCGGATTAGTCTAATTTGCCCCGTCCTTCCTACCCCCCTGCCCACCGTCTGAAGAAGCAAACATTGCCAACCAGCAGTGCCTCCACCATCTCCCAGCCTCCCCCATCGTTGGTCAGTTTTCTTCAACAGTTTTTCGCTGTTTGCTCAGGAAATAATTATCCAATTTTCATGTTTCTTGTGCCATTCTTCTTATTTTGGTTTATTATTTCAATAATGAACCTTTGGAATCGACCAAGAAAAAAAATTTTAACACCCCCCTCAAAATTTGATGGTTTTACGTTTCAAGGTACGTAGAATCCAAAAATCGAATAAAAATTTGGCCGTCCGTCCGCCGTACGCCGTACGCGGCACTTTGCCACTTAGCATTGACCGATTTTGATGAAATTCGGTATGTAGGCTCCATTGGGGTCTAGTTGTGCCCCGAAGCTTTTGGTTGATGTAAGTCACTCCTAAGGGGTTCCAAAATCAATTTGAAATTTGTGAAAAAACGCCCTCCTAACTCAAAAAATTTCGATATGAAGGTATTGTTTTCCTTCAATTTTGGATTCTATAGAATTTTTAGAATTTGGAGACCACCCGGAGCTCTGTAGGACAAACCGTTCGCTCCCTACAAAAAATTTAAGGGTTTATTTTGAAATATATAAGTCAAAAACACGAGTGGGAATCGCAAAAGAGGCCTAATCTCGTTCAAATTAGAGCTGACGAAAATGCGATCGATGGTGGTGATTTTGATTTTTTTTTTTTTTTTTTTATATGGGATGGTTGGTGATTTTGTAGACGAGTGATCTATATAGAAAAATAATAACCATTGTGTAATAATTTGCAGCGTTTTATAATCAGAGAGAGAGAATGAATGAATGAATATTTTTATTGATCTGTACATAGATTAGACCATTCGTCCATTTACTCTAGACAGAAAATTATAATTTGATTACTAATACATTTTAATGTCAGTCTTTATAAATAATCTTTTCATACAATTCAAAGATGTGTGTGTGTGATATTGCCAAAATAAATTCTTATTTAAGCAACGAAATTAAATAAAATAGAAAGGTAGGTGACTTCTTGTTCACAATGCAACATGCTTTTCAACAGGTAATAAACATTTCTTGTTTTTTGAAAAGAATTTTTTTTGAGGCGTTTCTTAAAATTCATAATTGACAGAGGTGTCGAATATAGTAGGATGAAGTTATACATTCGGATGCTTTGAACTTGGAACGACTTACTAAATTTTTCTGTTCTATGCAAAGGTTAAGCAAATTTCTAGCATTTCTCGCTTTTCTTTCGTGAATTGCGAATGAATGTCCATTTATGAACAAGATATGGGTTTTTTAAATTTTAACATTTAAATAGCATTGTTCCTATTCTAAGGCTTCGCCAATCCTTCACTTTTAACATTTGATTAGACACGTTAGTATGAGGAACATTTTCATCTAGGAAAATTGAAAATGAATCGCAGACATGCCTCTGTGCTACTGGCAAACATTTATCATCTCATTATTTAGATCACAATATGCGATTGAACAGCAATCCAATATTGGAAACAATAACGTTTGTGCCAGCTTTTAGCGAATTTTCAAGGAAAATGAAGCTATTGCAATGGCCTCAAAATTTTTAGAATCGACTTTTCGAAAAATTTCACACTGAAATCCGTTTTGGAACATTCTGAAACGATCCCTGAAGTTTTTCAAAAATCATATGTATATATATATATATATGTGTCATTCCGGACGATAACTTGAGTAATTGTTTAAAATTTTTTTTTAGTTTTTGCCAAATGTTTGTAGCATCAAACCATAGGTCAAGTTCGTTAACCAGCAATTTTGGACAATCCAAAGTGGTCCAAAATTCAAAAAAACTCCCAAAAAAATGGGTTTTTCCCGTTTTTTGTGGTTTTTTTTACATTGAAAATCATGGTAATATATGGTATATTCGGATTCAGCACAAAATTTCTGATATGAATGCATTTTTCAAAAATGAAATTGTCCAAAATAAGAAAAGTTTTTAGCTTAACTATATATATAATGAATAGTGCGTATATTGTTGTACCCAGAAATGCAGTAGCCGTGTGGGTACTCTATGAGTTCGTAGAGACGACTAGAACATGAATATGGACCTCCTAAACATCTTCAAAGCCTACCCAAGCATAATTTTGCAGCGTATTATTAGCGAATTTTCAAGGAAAATGAGCTATGCAATGGGCCTCAAAATTTTTTAGAATCGACTTTTTCGAAAAAATTTTCACACTGAAATCCGTTTTGGAACATTCTGAAACGATCCCTGAAGTTTTTCCAAAATACAATCATATGTATATATATATATGTGTCATTCGGACGATAACTTGAGTAATTGTTTAAAATTGTTTTTAGTTTTTGCCAAAATGTTGTAACAATCAAACCATAGGTCAAGTTCGTTAACCAGCACTTTGGACAATCCAAGTGGTCCAAAATTCAAAAAAACTCCAAAAAAATGGGTTTTTCCCCGTTTTTTGTGGGTTTTTACATTGAAATCATGGTATATATGGTTATATTCGGATTCAAGCACAAAAGTTTCTAATATGAATGCATTTTCAAAAATGAAAACTTTGTCCAAAATTAAGAAAAAGGTTTGTAGCATATATATATATATACTCATGAATACTTGCGTATAATTTGTTGGTACCCAGAAATGCAGTAGCACGTGTGGGGTACTCTATGAGTTCCGTAGGAGACGACTAGAACATGACTATGGACCTCCTACGATCTTCAAAGCATACCCAGCAAGTAATTTTGCAGCTTATTATTAAGCGTCAATTTCAAGGAAAATGAAGCTATTGCAATGGCCTCAAAATTTTAGAATCGCCTTTTTCGAAAAATTTGCAACACTGAAATCCGTTTTGGACAATTCTGAAAAACGATCCCTGAAGTTATTTCCAAAATCATATGTATATATATATATGTGTTCATTCTCGGACGATAAACTTGAGTAATTGTTTAAAAATTTTTTTTTTTAGTTTTTGCCACAATGTTTGTAGCATCAAACCATAGGTCAAGTTCGTTAACCAGCAATTTTGGACAATCCCAAAGTGGTCCAAAATTCAAAAAACTCCCAAAAAAATGGGTTTTGTTTTTTTCCCGTTTTTTGTGGTTTTTTACATTGAAAATCATGGTAATATATGGTATATTCGGATTCAGCACAAAATTTCTGATATGAATGCATTTTTCAAAAATGAAAATTGTCCAAAATTAAGAAAAGTTGTTAGCTATATATATATATATAATGAATACGTGCGTATATTTGTTGTACCCAGAAATGCAGTAGCCGTGTGGGTACTCTATGAGTTCGTAGAGACGACTAGAACATGAATATGGACTCCTAACATCTTCAAAGCATACCCAGCAATAATTTGCAGCGTATTATTAGCGAATTTTCAAGGAAAATGAAGCTATTGCAATGGCCTCAAAATTTTTAGAATCGACTTTTTCGAAAAATTTTTCACACTGAAATCCGTTTTGGAACATTCTGAAACGATCCCTGAAGTTTTTCCAAAAATCATATGTATATATATATATATGTGTCATTCCGGACGATAACTTGAGTAATTGTTTAAAATTTTTTTTAGTTTTTGCCAAAATGTTTGTAGCATCAAAACCATAGGTCAAGTTCGTTAACCAGCAATTTTGGACAATCCAAAGTGGTCCAAAATTCAAAAAACTCCCAAAAAAATGGGTTTTTCCCCGTTTTTTGTGGTTTTTACATTGAAAATCATGGTAATAATATGGTATATTCGGATTCAGCACAAATTTCTGATATGAATGCATTTTTCAAAAATGAAAATTGTCCCAAAATTAAGAAAAGTTTGTAGCTATATATATATATAATGAATACGTGCGTATATTTGTTGTACCCAGAAATGCAGTAGCGTGTGGGTACTCTATGAGTTCGTAGAGACGACTAGAACATGAATATGGACTCCTAACATCTTCAAAGCATACCCAGCAATAATTTGCAGCGTATTATTAGCGAATTTTCAAGGAAAATGAAGCTATTGCAATGGCCTCAAAATTTTTAGAATCGACTTTTCGAAAAATTTCACACTGAAATCCGTTTTGGAACATTCTGAAACGATCCCTGAAGTTTTTCCAAAAATCATATGTATATATATATATATGTGTCATTCCGGACGATAACTTGAGTAATTGTTTAAAAATTTTTTTTTAGTTTTTGCCAAAATGGTTGTAGCACAAACCATAGGTCAAGTTCGTTAACCAGCAATTTTGGACAATCCAAAGTGGTCCAAAATTCAAAAAAACTCCAAAAAAATGGGTTTTTCCCGTTTTTTGTGGTTTTTACATTGAAATCATGGTAATATATGGTATATTCGGATTCAGCACAAAATTTCTGATATGAATGCATTTTTTCAAAAATGAAAATTGTCCAAAATTAAGAAAAGTTTGTAGCTATATATATATATAATGAATACGAGCGTATATTTGTTGTACCCAGAAATGCAGTAGCCGTGTGGGTACTCTATGAGTTCGTAGAGACGACTAGAACATGAATATGGACTCCTACAATCTTCAAAGCATACCCAGCAATAATTTGCAGCGTATTATTAGCGAATTTTCAAGGAAAATGAAGCTATTGCAATGGCCTCAAAATTTTTAGAAGCGACTTTTTCGAAAAATTTTCACACTGAAATCCGTTTTGGAACATTCTGAAACGATCCCTGAAGTTTTTCCAAAAATAATATGTATATATATATATATATAGTGTCATTCCGGACGATAACTTGAGTAATTGTTTAAAATTTTTTTTAGTTTTTTGCCAAATGTTTGTAGCAACAACCAATAGGTCAAGTTCGTTAACCAGCAATTTTGGACAATCCAAAGTGGTCCAAAATTCAAAAAAACTCCCAAAAAAATGGGTTTTCCCGTTTTTTGTGGTTTTTACATTGAAATCATGGTAATATATGGTATATTCGGATTCAGCACAAAATTTCTGATATGAATGCATTTTTCAAAATGAAAATTGTCCAAAATTAAGAAAAGTTTGTAGCTATATATATATATATAATGAATACGTGCGTATATTTGTTGTACCCAGAAATGCAGTAGCCGTGTGGGTACTCTATGAGTTCGTAGAGACGACTAGAACATGAATATGGACTCCTAACATCTTCAAAGCATACCCAGCAATAATTTGCAGCGTATTATTAGCGAATTTTCAAGGAAAATGAAGCTATTGCAATGGCCTCAAAATTTTTAGAATCGACTTTTTCGAAAAAT
This sequence comes from Apolygus lucorum, assembly GCA_009739505.2. Classification (NCBI taxonomy): domain Eukaryota; kingdom Metazoa; phylum Arthropoda; class Insecta; order Hemiptera; family Miridae; genus Apolygus; species Apolygus lucorum. The sequence goes on along the minus strand of CM019178.2, from coordinate 56,682,315 downwards.
TTTCACACTGAAATCCGTTTTGGAACTTCTGAAACGATCCCTGAAGTTTTTCCAAAATCATATGTATATATATATATATGTGTCATTCCGGACGATAACTTGAGTAATTGTTTAAAAATTTTTTTTTAGTTTTTGCCAAAATGTTTGTAGCAATCAAACCATAGGTCAAGTTCGTTAACCAGCAATTTTGGACAATCCAAAGTGGTCCAAAATTCAAAAAAACTCCCAAAAAAAATGGGTTTTCCCGTTTTTTGTGGTTTTACATTGAAAACATGGTAATATATGGTATATTCGGATTCAGCACAAAATTTCTGATATGAATGCATTTTTCAAAAATGAAAATTGTCCAAAATTAAGAAAAGTTGTAGCTATATATATTATATAGGAATACGATGCGTATATTTGTTGTACCCAGAAATGCCAGTAGCCGTGTGGGTACTCTATGAAGTTCGTAGAGACGACTAGAACATGAATATGGACTCCTAACATCTTCAAAGCATACCCAGACAATAATTTGCAGCGTATTATTAGCGATTTTCAAGGAAATGAAGCTATTGCAATGGCCTCAAAAATTTTTAGAATCGACTTTTTCGAAAAATTTTCACACTGAAATCCGTTTTGGAACATTCTGAAACGATCCCTGAAGTTTTTCCAAAAATCATATGTAATATATTATATATATATGTGTCATTCCGGACGATAACTTGAGTAATTGTTTAAAAATTTTTTTTTAGTTTGCCAAAAGGTTTGTAGCAACAAACCATAGGTCAAGTTCGTTAACCAGCAATTTTGGACAATCCAAAGTGGTCCAAAATTCAAAAAAAACTCCCAAAAAAATGGGTTTTGGGGTTTTCCCCGTTTTTTTGTGGTTTTTACATTGAAAATCATGGTAATATATGGTATATTCGGATTCAGCACAAAATTTCTGATATGAATGCATTTTTTCAAAAATGAAAAATTGTCCAAAATTAAGAAAAGTTTGTAGCTATATATATATATAATGAATACTGCGTATATTTGTTGTACCCAGAAATGCAGTAGCCGTGTGGGTACTCTATGAGTTCGTAGAGACGACTAGAACATGAATATGGACTCCATAACATCTTCAAAGCATACCAGCAACTAATTTGCAGCGTATTATTAGCGAATTTTCAAGGAAAATGAAGCTATCTGCAATGCCTCAAAATTTTTAGAATCGACTTTTTCGAAAAATTTTCACACTGAAATCCGTTTTGGAACATTCTGAAACGATCCCTGAAGTTTTTTCCAAAAATCATATGTATATATATATATATGTGTCATTCCGGACGATAACTGAGTAATTGTTTAAAAATTTTTTTTCGTTTTTGCCAAAATGTTGTAGCATCAAACCATAGGTCAAGTTCGTTAACCAGCAATTTGGACAATCCAAAGTGGTCCAAATTCAAAAAAAACTCCCCAAAAAAACTGGGTTTTTCCCCGTTTTTTGTGGTTTTTACATTGAAAATCATGGTAATACCTATGGTATATTCGGATTCAGCACAAAATTTCTGATATGAATGCATTTTTCAAAAATGAAAATTGTCCAAAATTAAGAAAATGTTTTAGCTATATATATATAATGAATACTTGCGTATATTGTGTACCCAGAAATGCAGTAGCCGTGTGGGTACTCTATGAGTTCGTAGAGACGCCTAGAACATGAATATGGACTCCTAACATCTTCAAAGCATACCCAGCAATAATTTTGCAGCGTATTATTAGCGAATTTTCAAGGAAAATGAAGCTATTGCAATGGCCTCAAAATTTTTAGAATCGACTTTTTCGAAAAATTTCACACTGAAATCCGTTTTGGAACATTCTGAAACGATCCCTGAAGTTTTCCAAAAATCATATATATATATATATATATGTGTCATTCCGGACGATAACTTGAGTAATTGTTTAAAAATTTTTTTTTAGTTTTTGCCAAAATGTTTGTAGCACAACAAACCATAGGTCAAGTTCGTTAACCAGCATTTTGGACAATCCAAAGTGGTCCAAAATTCAAAAAAACTCCCAAAAAAATGGGTTTTTCCCGTTTTTTGGTTTTTTACATTGAAAATCATGGTAATTATGGTATATTCGGATTCAGCACAAAATTTCTGATATGAATGCATTTTTCAAAAATGAAAATTGTCCAAAATTAAGAAAAGTTTGTAGCTATATATATATATAATGAATACGTGCGTATATTTGTTGTACCCAGAAATGCAGTAGCCGTGTGGGTACTCTATGAGTTCGTAGAGACGACTAGAACATGAATATGGACTCCTAACATCTTCAAAGCATACCCAGCAATAATTTGCAGCGTAATTAGCGAATTTTCAAGGAAAATGAAGCTATTGCAATGGCCTCAAAATTTTTAGAATCGACTTTTTCGAAAAATTTCACACTGAAATCCGTTTTGGAACATTCTGAAACGATCCCTGAAGTTTTCCAAAAATCATATGTATATATATATATATATATGTGTCATTCCGGACGATAACTTGAGTAATTGTTTAAAC
>CM019178.2:55347662-55373576 GCA_009739505.2 Apolygus lucorum | reverse complement strand
AGTGAAAAGGTTCTTTGGGCACATTAATGCTTGCAAAAACTCTACATTGTTAAGGTTGGAGAGGGATAGTTCTGAGGTTGGCGCCAGGATGGATAACAGAGAGTTCCTAGTAGGTTTGTTTCAGCTAAGTTACTGTCTACCGTTTCAGCAATTGACGTATTCTACCGTAGTAGTACTGCGCCGGGTCGGATACGACGCGTTCTTATCACAATACAGCGTCAGATTGAGTGTATGGTGTGTGTGTGTGATACGTCACGCCATATCTAACCAAACCAAACCCACTAGGAACTCTCCAATAGCCTCTGCTGCGCACGAGGTTCATCCGAATTCAATGAAATCTTCAGGGATTATGGCTGGGACTCCGGAACATCTAAGATTTTTTTAAATTTCTTAATGATCATTTAATTTGGAGATTACTTAGAAATTAAAGTTTTTAATATACACTTTTTCACCAAAATGATGAAGTTCTACTACCCACCCAATTTGGCGGACGTTTTTAACCGAAACTGTACTCAGAATACACAAACCTGATTTTTACATTCAGCTTCCACTTGCCCCAACTTGGCACGAGCCAGCTCCAACTCCAATTCGGTGATTCTATGTAAAAGCTGTGCCTCCGAGTTGTCCTCCCCGGCTTTCTTAGTTTTGTTGGAAGCTGCATTCGAGGAGGTGGCCATTTTCTGCTCGAGCTCGCCACACCTTTCACAGCCACTGATCACACCCTGTAACATCATCATAACAAGTGAGAATCAGTCTCAATACTAATAGCTAAAGAAACTCGGGTCTCGCTAAGGGGCAAGCCCCTTACTGCTTAGAGCCGTTGGCTAAAATTCAAGAAACACGGAACATACTTTAGCCGCGCTTTTTGGCGGAGTAGGAGTGGGGTGGATAATAAACCCAGCGTGACACTTTTTGGGTAGTTAGTCCAAGGCTAAAGCATGTTTTATGCTAAAATAATAACAAACATCGGATTCAACACCTACAAAGGGGCCACATCCAGGCGCAACTGATTAACCCTAGAATGGAAACAATGAGTAAATCTTACTCCTCAACACCTTAAGTAGGTAATACTGGCAGAATTTAGGTAGGTGGCGCCCCCTGGCTCCTGCTATGCTTCCTTCAAGGTTCCTAGTCAGCTGTGATAGTGCACCCAGGAAGGTCAGGTGCTCCCCCTTTGTTTGGCTCAACTCTTCGCAAAGGTAAGTGAGTAAAAATTACTCAACATTTCCAATAATAAGGGAGTCATTTTTACGTAATTTTGAGTTGTTCACAAATGGGAAGTTCGTTTTATTATTTTTTCTTTCTATTCGAACTTGGCTGTGTTTACTTTTTGGCTTTGAGAGTGATCATGTTTTGCCTTTTCCCCGATATTTGAGTTTTTCAATAGTTCACTTCTTTTTACTTGCTACTGTGATAAAGGACTAAAATCTATTTCAGTAATTGGGAATAAGACTGAATTGCCAATGTTTGTGATGGTAAGTGATAGCATTCTAAAGAAGGGACCTACCTGTTTTTTGTTTGTTTTTCAAGTCCGAACGTGAAATTCAGGTAACTTCCAACCTGCATAGAAAACAGCAGACACCTACTACTCTGAGAAATTGTTAGGAAGATAGGTACCTACCTCCAAGTTTTTTTTAAACCAATTTTGCTATGATTTCGAATTTTTGTTCATTTATATTTTTCAATACAGAATGAGTTGCTCACATTGTTATAAATGTTATTCACCTAAATTCATTACCATTCAAAGAAAAAATACGAGGAAAAAGGAGGTTTCCTACGTGGGAATAAAAATTACTCAATGTTTACATTGAAAGCCTCGAGAGGCATGTTTCCATTCTAGGGTTGAAGGTCCCTGCTTTCTCAAAATGTTCGTCAGTAGCTATATTTGCTAATACAATAGCCAATGTCCAATGGACACATTTTTTTTTGAGCAATAATGTAAATTGAATAATCTGTGAAGTTCCACGAAGTTGGACATCTCAGCAGGTGAAGGTAGGGAAAGAAGTGCAAAAATTATTTCTAGTTTTACTCAAGCTAGCTAATTTATTGTTACCATCAGGCAGTGTTTAAATGCACTGTTTGATAAGAAAGGGAAATTTCCGTACAAAAATTAATATACCTAGTAGCCCTTTTTACTATCATACACTCTTTTTATTGTCATTTCGTTTGTTTATATTTCATTTTGAATACCTAAAGGTGCATTTGAGTAAAGGTTTTTGGTTGAAAATATGGCTGCATAATGTGTTACCTACAGTTATTTTTCCCCAGAATTTTGGAAATATGGACGTGACCCTGACAAATTATTTTGGAATACATTGGCGGTGAATCCTCGCAACGCGAGGGGATGGAGGTTAAGAAAAATGCAGAAAATTGCACTCCTTCTCCGTTTAGGAATTTAAAAAAACTGCTTGAGTGATATGATTAATTTTAAATTCAAGGAAACCGCCACAGCAAAACTTACCATAAGCTGATTCAGAGATGACTTAGCAGCTTGCTGTTCACTATCGAGCCGTTGGCAAACCTGTTACAGAACGGCTAAGTTAGCTTTGCAGTAGATACACACATAAGCCAACAATGAATAGCAAATAGTATAAAATACAATAAAAAAATTTATATAATCACATATTGTTAGAATAACAGCATTAAGTCTCAGTCGGTCGCCGTTCGATCCTCGTTCCGGGTCAGTATTTCGCGAAATTGTAGGGGCAACAGCTTAAAAGTTGTACCTAAATTTGAAATTTTGAAGAATTTTAGAAATTTATTAGTGCATGGCCCTAGGGAATTGAAAAACTGAATATTGCCGCTGGAATCATATAAATCGAACAATAATTGCCAGAAATCAAACGGAAATAAACGAAAAAAACCCGTTTATTCAGTAGTTTTTCTCATTTTTCTTTGGCAATTATTGCTCGATTTTGATGATTTCGGCGGCAATATTTCAGATTTTCAATTCCCTAGGGCCGTGCACTAATGAATTTCTAAAATCCTTTAAAATTTCAAATTTGAATGCTGCTGAATATTATCATTTGAGTGTTTTTATGATTACGCAAGATATACATAATTTATAAAAGGTTTGCAAACTTGCCAAATTGTTCAAGACCGACTGAACTCAACACTAAACTACGTCTTACTTCTTTATAGCCATTTATAATGGCTGAGTTCTTCTGGTTGTCACTTTCAGCTTTTTGAACTTCCCTTTTCAGCATATCCTTCACCTTATGAAAAAAGAAATATATCGTTAAATCAACATGTATGTTTTAGGACAAGTGGAGCGATCGGAGAGCTTACAAGTTCCATAAATGGTTTCCCATGAAATCGAGTGTACAGCAATAACGTACTCGCACGCGTTAACAAAAAAAAGCTGCAAATCAACAAGACTTTGCAAAAATTTAATAATATAATATAAAGAAAGGAAGTCATACTTGGGTGAGTTGGTCTTCCATCCGTTTCTTCTCTTCTTCCGACCCTCGACAATTCGCATTTCAGTCTTTCCAACTCGTTGCTGTACTGGTCCGCACTCTCCTGAGCCTCTGCAAATTAGAACAACGTGAACCAAAATAATATTTTTTAAAACACATATTTATCAATTTTCAAAACATTTACTTCTCAAAAAAAAAAAATCCTCAATAATTTATTATCTTGACTTTTACAATTTTTTTTAGGTAGAAGTAAAGTAAACAACTATTTCAGGTTAGATTTTCGTCCGACTGCCATTCCTGGCGTCGTGGCCGTCATCAGCTGTCTTCCAAAAGGAAGATCAGAATTTGTTCTGATGATTTCGCTCGTGGCTTCTCATTGCCTCGCTGCGTAGGGACGAGGGGGGGAGGGGATAAGAGCCTCCGACGCATAAAAACGCACGCTGCCGGCGGTGAGACCTGAACCCAAGACCACCGCAGCAGTCGGTCCCAATTCCACCACCAAACAACGCTCGACCCAGTGACTTTGGACATTTTGATACATTCGAAATTTTGATTCTTTGGACAATTAGGTACATAGGAAATTTTGATACGTTGCAAATATGATACATGGGATAATTGATCACGTTGGCGTTTAGATGCATAGGAAATTTTGATTTTTTTGGACATTTTGATACATACGAAATTTTGATTCTTTGGACAATTAGATACATAGGACATTTTGATACGTTGGAAATATGATACATGGGATAATTGTTTACGTTGAACATTTTGATAAAAAGGAAATTTCGATTCTTTGGACATTTTGAAACATTGGAAATTTTGATACGTTGGACAATTTGATACGATGGGGATATGATACATGGGGTAATTGATCACGTTGTATATTTTAATATAGAAAATTTTGATTCTTTGGAAATTTTGATAAATAGGAAATTTTGATTCTCTGGACATTTTGATAAGTTGCAAATATGATACATGGGATAATTGATCAAGTTGGCGTTTAGATGCATAGGAAATTTTGATCCTTCGGACATTTTGATACATTCGAAATTTTGATTCTTTGGACAATTAGATACATAGGACATTTTGATACATTGGAAATATGATACATGGGGTAATTGATCACGTTGTATATTTTGATATAGAAAATTTTGATACATAGGCAATTTTGATCTTTGGATAATTTTATACATAGGAAATTTTGAATCTTTGGACATTTTGATAAATAGGAAATTTTGATTTTTTAGACATTTTGATACGAAGGATATTTTGATATGTTGGATAATTTATTACGTTGGATGCTATGGTACTTGGATAGTTTAATAAGATGGACTTTCTGATGTGTTGGATATTTTGATTCGGTTCATATTTTGATGCATTGGACATTTGGATACTTATGATAGTTTAATACTTGGGTCTGATATTCTGTTACGTTGGACATTTTGATTAATTGGAAATTCGGAATTGGATTTTGAACGCAAAAGACAAGAATTTCAAACCAAAGGAAAATTTCAATTTGAAGGAACCTATTTTTTCAACGAATACAAAGCAGCTGTATTGGTCAGTAAGGAAACAGCAAATTCATGAGGAAGTCGTATAAAATCAGTATTTCACGTATTGTCATTATATACCAATACAACAAAAAATAAAAATTGAGTCAACCAATTAGAAACGAGGAAAAGCTTGCCATTTCGAACGAAGTCCAACATGTCGCAAGAGCGATTGACCTAGAAACACGGATGGGCGAAAAGAAATAAAAGTTCACCATCCCCCTGTTCTTGATGGAAGGGGACTAAAATGCGAGAGCGGGACGTCGATGTGGGCAGCGTTCGCAGAGGGCTCGTGGGAGGCTCGTGGCACACTGAGAACGAACGCAACTTGGTTTACTACCTGTTTGGAAAACATCGCTATCCCTTATCCTTGTTTGGAGGGAGATTTGTCCGCGAAAGATCGAGGAACGTCACGCGAAGTCAGCGGAATATCGGATTTCATTTGAGAGGTAATAGACGGAAAAAGCGAGGCGAATCGCAATGTTCAAAGGTGTGGTGGAGCTTCAAAATGCTTTCCTACAACTGGTATAACACTCGAAAATACGAGGTAGTAGCTAATGAGGTTCGGTGGTCATCTTCCAGAGAAGCGAATTGCATTATTCAGGGTGCCGAGCTTCGAAATACTTTCCTATAACCTCTATAACTTTTGAACATATCTGTAACCCCTTTTTCACTAGGGAACCCTCGGAAGGGAGCAAAGTAAAGTTCTCAAAGTTAAAATGTGTTAACTAATAGAAAACCCCACTTTAGGAATCTTATGTTTTGGCTCTAAGGTAAACTAATGTGCGGAAATAAAGAACTTACCTTAGCTGTCTGTTGTCTTCCCTGAAGATATGTATGCTGCCACCACCTACGAATGTAGGACTTAATCCTTGGATTAAGTATGATAAATATGAAATAAAATGAAGTTAATTGCAAGTGAAGTTACGTTAAGTTTGGATTGAAAAGCAAGTGAATTTACTGAAAGAAGCTAATATGAATTTATTTGTGAAGTAATACCTGGTTCAGTGGGAGTAGTCAATGAAAGCAGATGGTACTTCCGTATGGTTGTTGTATTAAACGATTGAGCAAAAATAAAATATGTCTCACAACAACTCTTATTACTACCTACCTACTATCACGAAAAAAGGAACATTCTCTCTCTCTCTCAATATATGTGAACAAATGTGGACAATATAGTCAATGTGAACTATGTGAACAAGGTGAACAAGGTGGTGGACACGGAAGGTGTACACCACGTTTATGATTCAAGTTTTACAAGTTAAATTTAAAAGATTTACAAATTTTAATATTATGAGGGGGAGTTTAGGATCGGGCCATTCTCAGTCTTTGCTATTTGCAGGTTAATCTTGCGCCTGTTCGCCAGTTTTTGAAAAGGAGAAAAATCACTTAATAACTATCCGTTCGAAAAGTCTATATACAAATAGAGGAATAATCCTACCAGTCCAGAAAGTCAGTGATGGGCAGGTGCTGTCCAGAAGTTCTTGTAGAGGTTGAAGTCTTGTCAGGGTGAAACTAGAGTGAACACAGCAAATGTTGGGGGGCCCCAGTCTCGGCGGGCTTGTACTCTCGGCCACTTGAAGGTTACTCGTAGAATGAAGGCCTCAGGGATGAGCATGGGGGTCCTTCAGTTTGGGAGGGGCGAGGGGGTGCTTCTGCGCCTGCGCGCGGAGTGGGAGAGCTACTGGTGGCGCCGCTGGTGTTGACTGGGCGAAGCTTGATCTTGGTACTGGTGGCGCTACTGGTGCTGGCTGGGCGAAGCTCAGTCCCTGCACTGGTGGCGCTGCTGGTGGGGAAGCCGCGGACCTAGCCCGCGCTCTTTCAATTGAAGAATGGCTAACCGTAATCCTCAGGGGTGGGACCCGGGGATTACACTCCCCTCCCCTTCGGAAGCCGATGCCCTCATCGGCGTCGTCCGAGTCTTCAGGATGAAGTACTTCTGCTTCAAGGGCATGGAGCTTCTTGGCGCTGCATCCTCGACTGTTGGTGGTGTTGGGTCTTTGTTGATGGTGAGCGTTGTTGCAGCTGAATGGCTGTCCTTCCGCCGTAGCTTTTCGAGATATGTCGCAGAAATATCCTGCAGGCCTCGCACCATAAACGTGAGTTGTGAGCTCTGTTTCTGTTGCAGGCGATGCATTGTCTCTCCTGGGCTGGATGGTCGGACTCCTCATCTGGTAACTGGTCTTCAAACGTCTCCTCCATTGGTTGAGATGCAGGCTCAGGTGGAAGTTCGGTTACTTGGGCTGGTACGCAAAGGCTCATGGTCACGCAGCTCCTCAGCTTTTTCAGGATGGCCTCAGCAATTGCAGCAGCGTCATGGATCGGCGAATAGGTCGGGCTCTGAAGTTGGGTGACCAATTCCGCGATCTGGACTGCTAGATTCGGGTTTGCAGGTGTTATGAATGGCTTCACGGTGTCCAAGACCTCGTGTGCGATCTCTCGTGGCGTTGGAATCGACACAGGTGGCAGTCGCAGTTTCTGCGCCAGAGCAGTGGCCAGGCTATCAACATCCAGGGCAGGGGCTGTGACAGGCTGCTTCCCTAGTGTGTATTTCTTTAGAAACTTGAGCGCACTGGTATATCTGTGCCACCCATGTTGTCGGTCTCCCGTGTTTGTCGCATGGCACATCATGTTCACTCCGCTCTCAAGGACACTCCATTCTCTTTCTAAGTCAATGCTTGAATGTATCACTCCACTGGGCTCCATTACACTAACACTTGGCTGGGGCAATGCTGGTTCCTCTGATGGTTCACTATTATAACTCTCGTCCTGGTTCACTCCCTCAGTCATCCTGCACTCAACGTCTCTGAACATGGCTTGCAAATCCTTTCCACCTGACATCACTGTCTGTAAGTCACACACTGTTCACTTTAGCACTTTGGTCTTAGGACTGGCTTAAGTGTATTGACAAACTTGCAATTACTACTACAGTGTACATGTTACTACTGGGTGCCAAACTACGTGTGTGTGTGTGCGATGTGTCATTTGGATTCAGTTGGATGGGATTTGCGATCTTAACCAAATTTTGTGCATCCTAACCCGTACGAATTCTGCTGGTAGGGGGGGGGGGGGCATGAAATGAGAGATAATTGACTAGTCAACCCACAAACGGTCGCGTTTGCGTTCGCGTAGGCGTTGCGGCCGGTATGGAAGAGTGAATACAAGGAAAAATGATAATAAACCACTGGTAAGTAAATTTTCAAAATTTTTCAGATTTTTTTTTTTTTTTTTTTTTTTTTTTTTTTTTTTTTTTTAATAATATTGTATGTTTTTATGTTTCAAGTTTCTGGCTTTTGGAGGACTTGCCCGTATGCAGCTGGTGGTAGTCCTTTCTCGGAAGGTTGCGAAGCTGGCGAGGGGTAGCCGTCTCCTCCGCTGTCAATTTCTGTAGACTTCTCTGCTTCAGGTGTCGTCGTCACAGGGGAAGTCTCCATCAGCTCTTTGGACTCCTGATTCTCATGGAATCGGGCTACTGGGTAAGTATCTTCGTTGGGAATGGGTTTGTCCAAATCTTCTATTGGGAATTCTTCTGACGGATCCAAAATTGGGCAATCATCGGATGCTAGATCATCTACGTCTGCAGATTCCAACAGGTGAGAAGGGTCAAATGCGTCGGAACTCCCGAAAACTGCAACTCGAGGTCGCATCAGCTGTGCTACATTCGGCATGGGAACTGGTCGAGCTGGTGCTAAATAACCTGTAATAACTTCGCTTATTACCACGGATTGACCTGTCTTGGGGTGCTTCATTCTCACCTCACAACTGTCCAAATGAATGGAAGCTGGGATCCTATGCAGTAGGTCTAAACCCAACAAGTCCAATCCGGCGTGGTCGCGCGCGAAAATTCTGAATGCGTGCTTCAGTTTGATGGGGCCAATGGCGACTTCAACATGTTGTTGCCCAAGAAATGGCATGGGTTGTCCATCTGCGCCCCAGGCCAGGATTCGGGTTGGTACTATCGGCACGTTCGGTACAGGGTGAGTTAACATGGAAATTTGCGCGCCGGTATCTACAATCATCACACGTTCGTGTCCACTCAGACTCAGGCGAATGCGCATCCTTTGTTTAAACAGTGAGTCGACGGCGGGGACGCAGATGTCCGGTTCTTCCGTCCTTGGAGTAGGCGTTGAAGGTGCATTGGCAGTCTTCTTTTCCGCTCGGAGGCTTACAGCCTGCTGAGGGTTCGGTTCGTATGCTTCGCTCGTGAGATGAGGCTCTGGCCGGTGGTTGGCTTCCATCTTGATACAGGTTTCGGTCTTCTGGGGACATTCAGCTTCCAGGTGTCCATAATAGCCACAATAGTCGCACATCGACTCGTCTGCGTGGTGACGCGACTTCACCCTACAGTCGGACTCTTTATGACCGTAGAGGCCGCAATACTCACAGGGAAAATTCTTGGGGTTTTTGAGACAATGAGCGGGAAAATGCGTTCTACCCCCACAGTAGAGGCACGGTTTCTGAGGACTTCCCATGGCGTTTCTTCGTTGAGGCGGAGGAGTAGGAGGTCGCGGTATGTTAGGGCATCCAGAAGCGATGTGACCTAATTCGCGACAGCGAAAACACCGCTTATCTTGGGTCTGGATCCGTGCGACGTTCCAGTGGTCAGCTTCTCGGGGCTCCAAAGCATCTTCCAGTTGCTCAGCCTTTTTCAAGGCTTCTTCGAGTGATGCGGGCGGATTATTTACGAAAAATCCGGCATACTGTCCTGGGAGTCCTCTCAGAAAAGCTTTGACTGAACGAGCTTCGATCCACATCCGTCTCTGTATATCGTCCATCAGCAGTCCATCTACTTTCGCAGCTTGCGCCGCGGTATGTCGTACCCGCTCGGCGTACTGTCGGAATGTTTCTCCCGTTGATTTCTGCATGGTCCAAAGTCGCTCTGCTGCTTTCTCAGGATCTTCTCGGCTATACCAACGTATAAGCGCTCTTCGTAGTCCATAGTATGGTGTAGGTCCTTCAAGCAAGTGTCCATTATCGAGTAGGAACGTTTTTGCTGTTCCTCGGAGTTTGATTCGGAGAAGCTGCACTTTTTGGGTCTCGGTCAGGTCCCGCGTTATACCGTCGAAAATTTCTAGGAAAGTTCCGATAGGTACGACTTCAAGCTCGTCGGGATCCCAATGATCGATTTCCAACAGCATCGATCTCGGAATCTGCTCATGTGTTGCCTCAGGTGTACTCCTACTGAGGACTGTTTCAAGGCGACTCATAGCCTTAGCCACAGCCTCAAGAGCTACATCTCGTGGTTCCGGGGATGTTGACATCTTGGAAGGTGGTCACGAATTTATAAATCAAAAGAAAGAAAATTTAAAAAGGGAAAAAGACTGAAGGTCTAGTTCCAAATACGAAATCAAAACTGCACTTCAATACACACCCAAACGCTCGGTCACGCCGCGAGAACCGGTTGTAGGCTGACACCAATTTATGTATTAAAGGAAAAAAAATCAATTTGTATTATTGCTATGGGGTGAACAAGGGTGTACAGGCGAAAGAAAAATCGGCCTGGACAGGTCTTTAGGACACGTCCCTTGAGGGTGGACAACGATGGTGTACTTAAGGTAGACTGAAGGTGTACCAAAAGTAAACTAAGGGGAACAAGGGTGTACAGGCAAAAATAAAATTGGCCTGGACAGGTCTTAAGGACAAGTCCCTTGAGGGTGGACAACGTTGATGTACTAAAGGTAGACTGAAGGTGTACCAAAAGTAAACTAAGGGGAACAAGGGTGTACAGGCAAAATAAAATTGGCCTGGACAGGTCTTAAGGACAAATCCCTTGAGGGTGAACAACGCTGGTGTACCAAAAGTAACTAAAGGTGTACCAAAGTGGTTAAAGGGGGACAAGGGTGGACAAAAGTACACCCACAAAACCAAAGTTAAAATTGGGGTTCAAAGATCTCGGACTTTAAAATCGAAAAGTTATAAACAGTAACTTGGGGTTTGTAAACAAAAATAAGCTAGGGTGGACAACAATGTGGACAAAGGTGTACTTTCAAGTGGACTAAGGTGGACTCTATGTGAACTCACGTGGACTCTAGGTGAACAAGGGTGGACACCTAGGTTAGAATCAAACTTAGTGGTGGACAATCGAAATTCCTGCAAGGTAAGGCTTAAATAGTGCAAACTCACTATTCCACAAGACAAACCAACAAAATAAGCATACAATTCGTATCTTAAATGCAATTATTCAATATCCACTCGTCCTAGTACTCTTCCTTTATCCTGTTGCTAAGGGATTTCAAAAAGGTTGGGTCGAAAAAAGGGTAATGACTTCCTTTACGTGGGAAAACTAAACGAGGTCAAAAAGGGATAATACGCTGAGGGCGAACAAAGGGATGGGTTTTGACCGCTGGGAAAACCCACGAAGGCTAGTGACCGGGTCAAGTACCTTCAAAACCAGAGGGTCGAGAGTCGTTTACCTGGGTTATTGTCTGCTTAAAAATGACAAAAATGGACGCTTTTGCAAAATAGGAAATGATTTCTTTGGCAAATCCTTGGTTCAAGTTACGAATGTCTCTATTCTGTCCCAAAAAGCCACTGTATGCAAGAAATTTATATACGCGCAGGAAAAATCCTGCTGATCAAATTTCCTAAAAACGTAAGGACCGGAAAAATCCTGCAAGGGTGAACAAAAATTATGTCCACGGTGGACAAAAGTGGACAAAAATGTAGACAAAAACGTACTGGGGTGTACCAAGGTGGACACACCCTAAACTTGAGGTTTCTGAGTCGGAACTTTGCGAAGGGTATCTGCACTTAACCCGTGCAGCACAAAGAACAATATGAAATGTGTCAAAATATGTGAAATTGTGTAAAATGTGTGTAGGCACCCTTATGATAACATGCACATTCACAAATCTACTTAGTCTAAGTAGGAAAAAGGTACTTTCTCTACTCACTGACCAATTACTTCACCACAAATGAATTTAAAAGGGAAAGACAGCTAAGTTCCGCACAACAAATGAATGAATTTAAATAAAAATCAAATAAAATTGATAAAATCGGTAGCTACTGATTTTATGGCAGTCGAGGCGTTAGTGTTGCTGGTGTTCCAACACAAGTTCGAATCAAAATTTAATCTGCACTGCTGGGAACCAACACAAGTTTAGTTCGCAGTGCTTTACAACTAAATTCCACCGCGTGCCAACAATTTATGTAATTTGATAAATTGCAATTTGTTGGCACAGCAGATCTTCACCGCTGGCACCAATTTATGTAACCCCTTTTTCACTAGGGAACCCTCGGAAGGGAGCAAAGTAAAGTTCTCAAAGTTAAAATGTGTTAACTAATAGAAAACCCTACTTTAGGAATCTTATGTTTTGGCTCTAAGGTAAACTAATGTGCGGAAATAAAGAACTTACCTTAGCTGTCTGTTGTCTTCCCTGAAGATATGTATGCTGCCACCACCTACGAATGTAGGACTTAATCCTTTGATTAAGTATGATAAATATGAAATGAAATGAAGTTAATTGCAAGTGAAGTTACGTTAAGTTTGGATTGAAAAGCAAGTGAATTTACTGAAAGAAGCTAATATGAATTTACTTGTGAAGTAATACCTGGTTCAGTGGGAGTAGTCAATGAAAGCAGATGGTACTTCCGTATGGTTGTTGTATTAAACGATTGAGCAAAAATAAAATATGTCTCACAACAACTCTTATTACTACCTACCTACTATCACGCAAAAAGGAACATTCTCTCTCTCTCTCAATATATGTGAACAAATGTGGACAATATAGTCAATGTGAACTATGTGAACAAGGTGAACAAGGTGGTGGACACGGAAGGTGTACACCACGTTTATGATTCAAGTTTTACAAGTTAAATTTAAAAGATTTACAAATTTTAATATTATGAGGGGGAGTTTAGGATCGGGCCATTCTCAGTCTTTGCTATTTGCAGGTTAATCTTGCGCCTGTTCGCCAGTTTTTGAAAAGGAGAAAAATCACTTAATAACTATCCGTTCGAAAAGTCTATATACAAATAGAGGAATAATCCTACCAGTCCAGAAAGTCAGTGATGGGCAGGTGCTGTCCAGAAGTTCTTGTAGAGGTTGAAGTCTTGTCAGGGTGAAACTAGAGTGAACACAGCAAATGTTGGGGGGCCCCAGTCTCGGCGGGCTTGTACTCTCGGCCACTTGAAGGTTACTCGTAGAATGAAGGCCTCAGGGATGAGCATGGGGGTCCTTCAGTTTGGGAGGGGCGAGGGGGTGCTTCTGCGCCTGCGCGCGGAGTGGGAGAGCTACTGGTGGCGCCGCTGGTGTTGACTGGGCGAAGCTTGATCTTGGTACTGGTGGCGCTACTGGTGCTGGCTGGGCGAAGCTCAGTCCCTGCACTGGTGGCGCTGCTGGTGGGGAAGCCGCGGACCTAGCCCGCGCTCTTTCAATTGAAGAATGGCTAACCGTAATCCTCAGGGGTGGGACCCGGGGATTACATATCTAATAGTAGGTAGTTCGGTAGTTTTCTCCCAAAAGAGCGAACACTTTGAGATTACCTTCGGACACCACCTAACAGTCCTAACTTGATAACTCTTAACACATCCGCTGCGTCACCCAAATAGTGAACTTCCCATGGGCCTAAAAATAAATTTTCAGAATTTCCAATTTTTCGAAATTTCAAATTCAATTTGATCTATAAAAATGTATAATGCTCTGACAAAGGAACGAAAGGTATCACGATCTTCGTACACTATCAGAGAAATAACTTGATCAAATCGTCCAGCGACCAAAAATGCGACTTGGGTCGCTCCGAGTTTCTGATTACCTGTCCATCGAGACGCAAGGGACGTCTTAAATCGTGTTTAAAACTGACCTAACAAGGATAGTACGATCGCAACTACTCCCTCGTGTCCTGCAAAGATTAGGACAATGGAGAGGGGGTTTTTGTTTGGTAAAATTTTAAATTCCACAAGTATTTTTCTTTTCTTGGAATGGGTCACGAAGCTTATTGATCTGTCAAATTCATGTTTTGAGTTTTTTGCCTCCGAATCTACCAAGGTAACGGAAGCTTTGTTTTCACTTTTCAAGGTTGAAAAAAAAGTTCTCTAAAATCAAATTTCCAATCGCGTTTTACGTTTCAGACCTTGCTGAACAATTTTGGTTCCGTGTCTGTCTATCTGTCATGAAATCCTTGTCACAGCCATAACTTCTACATTTGTCACCCGATTCCGATGAAATTTTCAGGTATAATGTGGGTTGGCGTGTACATGGTCCCCTATGAAAATCATTACCCCCGGATTGATAGTAGCCGCTGCGCATGCGCAAACGTGAAATCCTTGCCACAGCCATGACTTCTACATTTCTCACTGGATTTCGATGAAATTTTTAGGGATAGTGCGAGTTGACGTGTAGATGGTCCACCATGAAAATCATTTCCCCCTGATTGATAGTAGCCACTGCGCATGCGCAAACGTGTATTTCCATGTTACTGTCATGACTTCTACAGTTTCCAACAATATTCAGAGATTTTTCGGGTTGACATGATGAGTATATAATATATGGATAGTAGATGATGCGATGGATAGTAGATCTCAAAACATCAATCTTTAAGTACCTTCCACTACCCTCATAGGGTAGTAGTATATATTATATACTACCCTATATATTATTACCCTATATATTTATACCCTATCCTTACCCTATATATTATATACTACCCTATGAGGGTAGTGGAAGGTACTTAAAGATTGATGTTTTGAGATCTAATATCCATCGCATCATCTATACATTCGGGTTATGGATACGAGGAAGCTATGTGCCACACCTACTAGGCAGACGTTTTTTGTATGTGTATTTTCAAGTTTTATTTGGATGTTTCACTACTTTTTATCGAAAAAATATATAGCTCAAGGACGCCTGCCTACATTTTTTTTAGTTTGATTTTAGTAACAAGGAAGATTTTTTCGACCATTTTTGTCTAATTTTAGGTGAAAACTTGGACTCCAAATCCCCCTCCCCAAACCCCCCTCCTCCTCTTAGATTGAAGGTGTCAAAAAAAATCCCCTTACTGCTAAATTCAAGAAACATGGAACATGCTTCAGACGTGCTTTTCGGCGGAGTAGAGAGAATAACCCCCACGTGACACTTTTCGGACAGTTAGTTCAAGGCTAAAGTATGATCCAGTTGGATGGGTGGTACACATTTCTAGCATAGAGTAAATCGCTGCAAATTATTACATAAAGGTTAATTATTTCTATGTAGATCATTCATCTGCGAAGAACACGGCTTTGGCATTGTCACTACCTGTCAACCATGGGTACTACCCAACTACTACATACCTACTTCTCAATCAAGTTTATTTGGAAGAAATAAACGCTCACAATCGATTCAAAGAACTGTAGAATTGTAGGTGCCTTTAATAGGAAATTCGATTACTGGTTGCTAAGGACGAGAAACTGAAGACAACTCGAAAAACTAACAATTTTCGTATTTTGTCACATAAAATTTCAACGGAGATTAGGCCTCTTTTGCGATTCACACTCGCGTGTCTGATTTATCGTAAGCCCAAATTTCAAATTGTCGTAGAGGGCGAACGGTTGGTCCTACAAAGCTCTGGGTGGTCTCATTCGATTCTAAAAATGCAATACTATTTTAATTTGAAGAAAAAAACAATACCTTTGTATCGAGAGTTTTTGAGCTATGGCGTTTTCAAAATGTCAACTCTTAGAAGTGACTGACATCATCCAAAGCTTCGGAGCACAACCCCTCAAACCAAATTTCATCAAAATCGGTCCATGGGAACTAAGGAAAGTGCTACGTACAGCGTATTGACAGCAAAATGAGGAATTTCACCATGGCGGAATTTCCTATTTTTGACTCCAAAATCTGATTCAGCGCCTCGAAAAACCTACTACGGCAAACTATCAGCCCGTACTTCCTAATTTACGAATAAACAAAACAGTGTAGAAAATACGAATGTTAAAAAAAAACCGGGAAAATGACGTCATCCTGGAATAGTTCATTTATGGCCACTTGAAGCGCTGAGATCGAGAAATCTATAGTCCCCAGATGCAAAATTTCACGAAACAGTAAAGTTCGAAATCGAAAAACTGAAGAATAAATAGAAAAAGCAAGATGGGGAAAATTAGGTTTCCCCTGTTTTGTTTGATAACTTTTCTCTTAGAAAACACGATTTCGTCGTCCCAATGGGCAACACTGGGAGAAGACGGCGATCCGAACAGCCCAATCAGCGAGCGTTCCCGCATCACGTCCGTTTTCCCGGTTAGTTTTGAAATCAAAAATTTTGATTGTCTCCCAAAAATAACAGGAGACTTATTTTCCGAAATCAGCCCGATTTTCATCTATCCCACACCATTAACTATTCAGGAAAAATGCAAACAGAATTCGGTGAAATTCCTCATTTCTATTCAAATTTCGGATTCTACGTACCTACCTTGAAACGTAAACCAACAAATTTTGAGGGGGGGGGGGGGGGGAGGTTAAAATTGTTTTCTGGGTCGAATCCAAAGGTTCATTATTGAAAATAATAAACGAAAATGGACACATAAAATTTGTTGGTGTGCAAATGATTGGTTGAGCAGTGCAGATAAACTCCCATTTATACTAAACTCGATTTTTCCGATCATATTTATGGTTTCTGAAACGACAAACGGAAACACGATCGTAAAGTCATTCACGTATATCAATGATGAAATCGGTAAGCATTCATCTTGGGCCACCCAATTTTGAACAAAATTGAGCAATCAAATCGTGAGAATTCCGTATTGTTCGCCCGATGTTGATGAATTTTGTAGAGAATTGTCACAAAGCTGAAAATCCCCGTAAAATCTACATTAAAAATGTTATCAAAATCGGACCATAATTTCTTAGTTATGCCTGAGACTATGGCAACTCTGTGGACTATAGCTACGGAACCAGGTCGTTCAAGTTCTGAAACGCAAAATTCGAGTGGAAATTTTATTGTAAATTCTGGAAATTTTTGCACTATCTTCGATTCTAAGGAAGCAAAGACACTTCAGAGATCATGGAATTACATACGAAGGAACCCCATACTTTTCTTTTCGCCTTTTAAACATGACGAGGAAAGTAGAAATGACGAAGATAAGAGTCGAGTAACTACGCAGCGGGCGGGTGTGAATTGAGTGGGAACGACTTCCTGGCGCCAACAATGGATCTCCTCACATCCGAGACCGGAACTGAGCGAACGGTAACTTGCAACTACTCCAACCTCCACCTACCTCAATTATTCTAATCAGAGTCCAGGATTTTGACGAGAGTCTGTCCGAGATTGAGCAGATGATTTACATGACTACAAAACTGCACGGAGACAACACCAGAAATGGTCACTGGGGTTGTTATTCAGAAGTCAACATTGGAAAGTAGTAATTGGAAACAATTCACAGTCACGTTCTGGTTTACTTGTCGGCGAGTGGTCACAACATGGTAGTGAATCGCTGCTTTTTGGATGAATATTTTCGTCTGAATAACTTTACAACTTATTTGTCTTTTTTGAAGAAGCAGCAAAAATATAAACCCAAATCCTGACAAATCTTTTCTCACTAGCAAGCGCTTCAAGGGGGCTCAGGAGCCAACGACTCAGCTCATTAATTTCATCCTATTTTCTGGTGATTTGATGTGGTTTGCGGCTAAGTTCTTATTATTCGATTCTCCAGGACAGTGGTTTGCGAACTAATTTACCGAAGAGCCAAATAAGCAAATTAACATGATTAAAAAACGTCTCCCAAGTGGTTGTGACACATAGCTTCTTCGTATCCATAACCCGACTGTATACAGTAGATGATTATGTATACAGTAGATGATGATGTAGATGATCCGAAACATTACCACTAATCTCAAACCATTAATCTTCAAGTTCCTTGCACCGATTTTGATGAAATTTGGTATGTAGGCTCCATTTGGGGTCTAGTTGTGCCACGAAGATTTTGGTTGATGTAGGTCACTTCTAAGGGTTGAAAAATAAGGGCTGAAATTTTGAAAAAGCCCTGGCTCAAAGTATTTCGATATTAAGGTATTGTTTTTTCATCAATTTAAAATAGCACTGAATTTTCTGAATCGAATGAGACCACCCAGTACTCCGTAGGGCCAACGTGCGTTCCCTAAGAGAACCTAAGGGTTGGTCTTACGATAAATCAGAAACACGAGTGTGAATCGCAAAAGAGGCCTAACCTCCCATGAAATTTTAGCTGTCCAAAATGCGACCTTCGTTCGTTTCTTTGAGTTGTAATCAGTTTTGGGTCCTTAGCAACCAGTATTAAAATTTCCTAATGAAGGCACCCGCAACTCCCTATTTCTTCGCATTGAGTGTGAAAGGTTTATTTTCTTCAAAATAAACTTTTATGTGAGGGTAAAATATGGTTGGCAGTTAGTGACAATGCAAAGCTGTGTGTTTTGCAGACGAGTGATGTATACAGAAAAATAATAAACCTTTATATAATGATTTGCAGCATTTTTCTCTGGCAATTATTGTTCGATTTTGATGATTCCAGCGGCAATCTTTCAGTTTTTCAATTCCCTAGCCTGCTTCACTAATGAATTTCAAAAATCCTTGAAAATTTCAAATTTAGGTACAATTTTTAAAGTTTTAGCGCTTATAATTTAGGGAAATACTAACCCGGAACGAGGAAGGAACGGCGATCGACTGAGACCCCCTTAAGGGTCCCATCTACGCGTCAACCTTGGCATCCCTAAACATTTCATCAAAATCGGGTGGAAATGGAGGTATTATGGCATTTATAAGTTGTTTACGTTTGCGCATGCGCTGCGGCTAATATCGATCCGGGAGCGATGATTTTCGTAGGGGACCATCTACACCCCAACCCGCACAATCCCTGAAAGTTTCGTCGAAATCGGACAATAAATTCGGATAGTTTTGCTCGTTACGGAGGATGAAGGATTTCATGACAGACACGGAACCAAAATTATTCAGGAAGGTCTAAAACGTAAAACGCGACTAGAAATTTTGATTTTGGAGAACATTTTTTTTTTTTCAACATTGAAAAATGAAAAATTCTTCCTTGGTAGACTCGGAAG
This sequence comes from Apolygus lucorum, assembly GCA_009739505.2. Classification (NCBI taxonomy): domain Eukaryota; kingdom Metazoa; phylum Arthropoda; class Insecta; order Hemiptera; family Miridae; genus Apolygus; species Apolygus lucorum. Next base: position 55,354,608 of record CM019178.2, on the reverse strand, counting down.
CAAAAAGAGCAGCATGTAATTGTGAAGAAATTGAATATGAGCTCACTCATTTAGACTGAAGATATTCTCAAGTTACCATCCTACGGTCTAAGGTGTTAATTTTGTCACGTATTATTTTTCGACTGTCAATCTGCAAAACAATGTAAGTTAAGTGCGGGGTAAGTGATGAGGGTCTAGCCTCCAACAATCCTTATCGTGTTTCAGCGCTACCTCTCGCCACTTCAACGAACTACCATTCCTGATTACCATAACTACCATTCTAAGGATTGTTGTCTCGTAATCGTTATCGTTTCTCATAACATGAACCAGGGACGATTTTGAGGAGTCTAGCCCCCAGAAAGTGTTGTCAGGTTTCAGCGCTACCTACCGCAACTTCAACGAACTACCATTCCTGATTACCATAAATACCATTCTAAGGATAGTTGTCTCGTAATCGTTATCGTTTCTCATAACATGAACCAGGGACGATTTTGAGGAGTCTAGCCCCCAAAAAGTGTTGTCAGGTTTCAGCGCTACCTACCGCAACTTCAACGAACTACCATTCCTGATTACCATAACTACCATTCTAAGGATAGTTGTCTCGTAATCGTTATCGTTTCTCATAACATGAACCAGGGACGATTTTGAGGAGTCTAGCCCCCAGAAAGTGTTGTCAGGTTTCAGCGCTACCTACCGCAACTTCAACGAACTACCATTCCTGATTACCATAAATACCATTCTAAGGATAGTTGTCTCGTAATCGTTATCGTTTCTCATAACATGAACCAGGGACGATTTTGAGGAGTCTAGCCCCCAAAAAGTGTTGTCAGGTTTCAGCGCTACCTACCGCAACTTCAACGAACTACCATTCCTGATTACCATAACTACCATTCTAAGGATAGTTGTCTCGTAATCGTTATCGTTTCTCATAACATGAACCAGGGACGATTTTGAGGAGTCTAGCCCCCAGAAAGTGTTGTCAGGTTTCAGCACTACCTACCGCAACTTCAACGAACTACCATTCCTGATTACCATAACTACCATTCTAAGGATAGTTGTCTCGTAATCGTTATCGTTTCTCATAACATGAACCAGGGACGATTTTGAGGAGTCTAGCCCCCAGAAAGTGTTGTCGGGTTTCAGCGCTACCTACCGCAACTTCAACGAACTACCATTCCTGATTACCATAACTACCATTCTAAGGATAGTTGTCTCGTAATCGTTATCGTTTCTCATAACATGAACCAGGGACGATTTTGAGGAGTCTAGCCCCCAGAAAGTGTTGTCGGGTTTCAGCGCTACCTACCACAACTTCAACGAACTACCATTTCTGATATCTTATCAGGTGATCACGCTCGCGACCGCATTACCCTCGCTCTTTTAACTTGCAGTTATCCCAAGATTACAATGTAGCGATGTACATGGACAACTTTCACTTAGACGACTCAAGAACATTTATTTTTGAGTTTTACAATTGATTTGAATGCACTAGTGGTGAACTTGATGTGTGTCTAAAAAGAAATAACAACTAAACATTGGAGAAAACTGACTGCCAAAAGGCGGTCGTTGGGAAACGAGTTCTACCCATCCAAGAAAAGCGGTACGACGTTGTGGTGAGTACCTATTTTATGGTTTTTCTTATCATCAAATGACATTATTCGAAAGTCATCGAATCATTTCCGAATTTTTCCAAAGTGATGTTTAAAGTTCCCTCGACAATTTATAGTCTGATTTTATGATCAATGATTTTCTGTATAAAGAAAATACTGCTCTCGTAAATTTTAGTGATTAATTTTGAGCAATGCTTGCGTCAATAATGTGATCATGAATAGGTGACTACATACACTCTCTCATAAGCAAGCACCTTGTTTCCGAAACAGTTTAGTTTGCCTTTTATAGACGTGATACGTGATTGAATTCATTACCATAAAGCACTCTGATAACAGCAAGTAACCGCATAAACTTAGCTCAAAAAGCTGTAGGTGCATTTTTCTAAATAGTTGTCACTCTTCATCATAGGTTAGTACATCTACCTCACACCTCGATATAATAATCCCTCATTATTCTGTTCCAGGTGACCTGCCATATCAGGTGTTCAGACCATCGGCCCAGATTGTTTTGTCCTGAGTAGAGAGTTGATCCGAATGTAATGAAATTTCTAATTAACAACCTGGATTAGTTTGTTCATCTTATTCCTAATAGTGTTCCCGTTTCCTTTCCAATTTATCACTACTCTCACCACCAAACAATATACCGATTTTGTAGTTCTCAATAAGCCTATATTAATTGTATAACTAATATTCTATTTAATAAATGAGTGAACATGATATACTTTTGATATACTTCCATACATGGCTTCCGAGTCTCTCCAAAATATTTTTTTATTTTTTACATTTTTTATTATTAAATAATAAATTTTTTTATCAATGCCCCAAAGCTAGGTGGACAAAAAAATATATAAATAGGGTCATATAAGTCAGTTTCAACGGTAAAAAACGGTAGACAGAAGGAAAATCAATGGACAAGCTGGATCAGTTCAAAATAGGAAGAAAACACAATTGGGAAACGCGGACGATTTTTCACTTTGTACAAGGCAGTCACCAAGCACGAATAAACAACAATACAAACAGCGTAAAAACCAGGGATAGAAATTTTCTTTCTGCCCGAACCCGAACGTTCATCCTTAATTTTTGCTATTCACACGTAAATACATTGGTACCTAGAATCGTACCTAAACTATCTATCAAATCTTGAGGGGGTATTAAATTTGTTTCTTTCTGAATTTTAAAGGTCCATCGAAATATTATACTACTACTTGCCTACCTATAATAGAATCGTGGAGGTTTGAAATTTGTGCGAATCGAATAATAACCGTTAGTGCAAAATTTTCCTTGAAATACGTTCGTAAAAAGTTCTGCAGGCAGTATTCTCCACTATAGTAATGCATTCTTCTTCACTCCAAAACACAAAAATGCAATAACAAGTTCCTTTTCCTCGCAATTTAAAAAGGCAAGGAAGTAGAGCCGCCAAACTTAGAAATGAACGGTAAAACCTAGGTAAGCCTACTTTTCAGAAATGTAAAGTAAGCAACCATTTCAGGTTGAATTTTTGTCCGACTGCCATTCTTGGCGTCGCGGACGTCATCAGCTGTCTCCCTAAGGGGAGATCAGAATTTGTTCTGATGATTTCGCTCATGGCTTCCCAAACATTGCCGATCGTCTAATAGACAGAAAACTTTCTGCTAGCGACTAGACTAGAAATCGCATCCCCGCAAGACGGTTCTTATCTTATCACCGCAGTCGGGTACACTGCCCACTAGACCACCGACCACAGAGTAATGGAGACAAGTTAACAGAGAAGAAAGCCAACGTTAAAATGGTGTGCAAGCATTTTTGAGGCTGCCTCAGTTGCGCTATCTACTTTCAGCTAGGATTGAGGAACTACTATGGAAGTGGCGGGGAGGGGGAGGCCACACTCTTCATACCGCTTCTTTTCAAATCCTTTCGAATGATCAGAAATTGATAACTTTTCGTTTCATCATTTAGATTTGCAAAAATTACTTGGAAAAACCAATCGAGGCGAAAGGCATTTTCAGAGTTCCTCATGCAATTGTTGTTGTCCCCATCGCCAGTAGTTCAAATATTCGATTGACAACTGCCACCCAAAGAAACATTTGAAACCTAGTGTATTATTGAAAATCGCTCGATTTTTTCGTACATATCGCGAATATAACTGAATGTTATCAAATTAATTACTTAGATGCAGCCGGTAACGCACCAAGGAGAAAAATATGTGATAAACAAGGTGACTTGTTGTGATGAGGTTGGGAACAAGTGATCATGAACGCTATCTGTTTCTTTCCGCTATAACTACGTCCTGGAGCTCCACCAATCAGAACGCTTCTCAGGCTCCCACATTCAGCTTTCAGCCCAGTGCCACCGACGCACTAAACTTTTCAGAAATGCTGCTTTACCAAGCTAAGGATGGTAGTTCGCTGAAGTGGCGGTAGGTAGCGCTGAAACCCGACAACACTTTCTGGGGGGATTTTGGAGATCAGCTTTGAAATTGAATGACTTTGGGCACGTGTCGCAACATAAAACGATTACGAGAATTTTAGAACATTTAGAATGGTAGTTATGGTAATCAGGAACGGTAGTTCGTTGAAGTGGCGAGAGGTAGCGCTGAAACCCAACAAGGATTGTTGGGGGCTAGACTCTCATGGGTAAGTGCAGGATAGATTTTACTAAGTTCATCTTCGAACGAGTACAAAAAATCGGCTACTTAAACTAGCGAGAAATTTATTTTCCTTCGGACTCCGCAGAATCTCATATTTCTGGTGGTTGACGCATGGTTTCCATGAGCCAACAAACTAATCCCATTAAATATTTGAAAGTATTCTCCAATTTGCAAGAAATTTTCAAGAAGTGCGCAAAATCCTCTATGAAATGCATTACTGTTACACTAATGATTGCGTGAGCGTAAACTTGAGTTCTTCGAAACTACGATTTGTCTGTTCCTAGTGGACCACAATCGTACAGATTTGGATAGTACTAGTATTAGAATGTAGGATCCAAGACGATTGGAAAAAATGTTTTCTTTAACATCCCTCAGTTCCTTGAAATTACCCCTCAAAAGGAAAAAAAATCGATTCAAACGAGTGATCTCTAAAGAAATTGAGACAAAAACAAAGTAAAATTTATATAATTACTTATCTTTCTATTAAAAAAACGCTTTCATACGAGTCTGCAACACATTGCGACATTTTATATTTCACTTTCTGAGACCATCTTCTAATAGAAGACCATCACATACATACGAGTATATGATATGCACATACATGTACATACACCCCCACAACTACCCCATCCCTTCCCAGCGGCTCCCAACCATAACGCATTTTTTAACGCCTTTTTCGCTTGTGTGCCAAAGTAAAGAAAATGCGTCAAAAAGTGTGTCAAAAAGAAAATCCAAAAAGTCCCAATCACACACTTGCCTCTGCGAAATGTGCGTAACCGGCCTCCCAACGCTTTGCTTGACCGCTATGGTCTCAACGGGGCAAGTGCAGGAAAGACCAGACTTTCAGGACCATAACGCTCATTGAAATTTTGAAATCGGCCAAAAACTGCAGGAGCTTTGAACTTTCAAGCTTAATCCTAAGAATTTTGAAAAAAGTGGCAACAAATTTAAACCCAAAATTCGCGAATAAACTTGTTATGAACATGCAATGATTAACTTAACGAAGTATAAAAGTATTTTTCAGCAATCAGACTCGGATAGATGCATTTATTTAATAAAAATTAGCTGCTTCTTGATTATAAAATTAAACAATTTAAAGAAGCAAGTCTCACTACATTTGAAAGACAGCGTTGAAAAATCAAAACCATGAATTGAGGAGTTTGATTCCAAAAGTACTATATCCATTTTTGTCAAACGTGAGAAAAACGCGAAAAACCATAGCTACCTGAAAATCGTGCTATAAACCAATTATGTTATTTTTAAAAATAAATTTCAAAATTGTAATGAATATTTTTGGAAAAGAAGGTAAATTAGTTCAAAGTTTAAAATAATTTTGAACGAGATTTGAAATATCAAACGATTGCATTTTTGTGAAGAACTACCTCCCTAAAACCCTAGGAAAGTGTTAACTCAATTTTGATAAACATGGTCTTTAGTACCTTTTGGTACTCGGAATGTTTCACGAATGTTTAAATTGAGAAATGGAATCTATCGAATTTCGTATCATACTTCAATAATTGAACCCCTTGTTTCTACCGAGAAATTGATTCCTCATATTCATAACAAAACATAACAGAATGTTTAAAGGCTGACCTGTTGCCGTTAAAATGAATTCCGGGAGGCTGCACCACATTATGAAACTCAAATGATAAAAATCGTACGACTACTAACACGCGTGTGATGAAGTCGTTGGTTGGTGTGTTCGAATGGTCCAGGAACTGACAAACTAGAGAAAACTTGAGCTGTAGTGAGCGTCAAACCGAGCTCAACACTAAAGCCTATCATCTGATTGTCACTAACGTTTGAAAGACCCCCTCCACGCGTTATTGCACCTTACTAAGAACACCTGAGCCTGAGAAATGACCAGTTCTCACCCAAGATACCGCACTGGAATGTTTGAGTGTGAAACGCTAATTCAAGCAGAAACTATCTGACGACTCAACAGTTTATCAGGTCGCAACCGAAACCGAATGGAATGCCTTGATTAAAGAGTTGGTGAAGATACTCAAATCGGAAGAAAAGTGCATTTCTCTAATATTGAAAACAAAGATAAACACTGAAAAAAACTATTCAGATAACTTTATTTCAAAGGAAGAAAGCACAGAAATCGGTATTTCGTTGTTGCCAGTTATTCTGGCTTCACGTGAATACTCACTCAAATTTTAAGTGCAAGAAAATCAAACGAATAGCTAGAACGTGCCAAACGATCACAAGCTGATTTTTTCAGCTGAATCTCGTATTGGTTATAATACAATGGCAAATTTGAATAGGTATGAAAATTAAGTTAGTATTTGGAACGCCAGAAGTATGTTAATTATTAAACTGATTTGGAAGAGGGAGAACAAAGGTGAAACTCTGTTGAGTTGCCAAGTGGGTGGGTGTGGCACTCAGCTTCCTCGTATCCATAGCCCGATCATAATCATAACCCCTCAAAACATCAATCTCTAAGTACCTTCCACTACCCTCATAGGGGACCATCTGAATAATAATATTAGGATAATCTGAACAATCCAGAGAAATTCCGTCTAAATCGGATGGAAAATGTAAAAGTTATGGCTGTTACAAGGATTTCACGTTTGCACATGCGCAGCAACTATTATTAGTCTGGGGGAGATGATTTTCAAGGGACCACCTACAGGCTAATCTGAACAATCCAGAGAAATTCCGTCTAAATCGGATGGAAAATGTAGAAGTTATGGCTGTTACAAAGATTTCACGGTTGCAAATGCGC
>CM019178.2:55313430-55347562 GCA_009739505.2 Apolygus lucorum | reverse complement strand
TTTTTTCTGAATGAAGCATCGAGACAGGTGGAGTAGCGTGGGACTGCGAAATTAGTGGAGCCGGTGGGCGCTTCGGTTCAGTCGCGATCGGACGGGCGTTGGTTCCGAGTGAGGTGGGTTTGCCTAATGTACTTTCAGCAGGCGCTGGTGCTCCTCTTAGGAAAATGCTTACCTACTATCTAGTATGTGCCTGCCTAATTTCTGAAATTATTTTGATTTATTATTTTCAATAGTACCTATACCTTTGGGTTTGGCCAAGAAAAAACAATTTTTAATCCCCCCCCCCCCCTTTCAAAAGTAGGTAGTTGGTTTATGTTTCAGGGTAGAAGAATCCAGAAATCATATAAAAACGCTGCAAATTATTTCACAAAGATTTACTATTTTCCTGTACAGATCATTCGTCTGCGAAGATCACAGGTACCAACCATAGGGCTACTTACCAACTAGGGCATTTTTGAAAATATCAACCCTTCATTTTGGAATCCAATTGGAAATAAAAGGTTTGACATTTTCAAAAATTCCCTAATAGGTAGGTATGCAATGGTTGGTTGGTAAAAACCAAATAAATAAATAAATTAATTAATTAATTAAAAGTGACAATGGGAAAGCTGTGATCTTTGCAGACGAATGATCTATACAGGAAAATAATAAACCTTTGTGAAATATTTTTTAGCCTCTTTTTTTAACCTACCATCCATAGGTACCTACCTAATAAGTAGGTACTTATTAGGTAGGTAGTTTATTAGGGAGAACTAAACGCTTCACACTCGATTCGAAGTATAGGGAGTTTCATATGGGAAATTTGATAACTGGTTGCTAAGGAAACAAAACTGAATACAACTTGTAGAAACGAACAGCGATCCCATTTTTGACCGACTTCAACGCGCCGAAGGCGCGCGAAAGAGGAGGTACTCAATTCGGGTTGTCGTGGGACGACGATTTTTTTTTTTTTTTTTTTTTTTTTTTTTTTTTTTTTTTTTTTTTTTTTGTATGTCTGAACACCTTGCATTTCTTTATTCTGGTACCAATCTGTCTGATTCTTTTTGAAATTAGTTCTACCAGTATCCGTGGTGGTCCCATTTCAAACAGATTTCATTTTGCTCTGTTAAAAGTATCGAAAATTTGTGAAAGAAGTTGAAAAACGTGGTTCCCGTTTTCGGGAATATTGGTCCGCATTCACTCTTCTTGCCCTGTGACTTCCGACTGAGTCGATGGAGGACCACTTGTGTATAGTCAAATTGAAGGTCTGATTGTAAGCTTTAAAATGATATACTATACGAGGGGGGTTCCGATAACTAAAAGGTGCTGCGGGGGATGGGAAACGGGGAAATTATAGTGGGTTATTCGCTCAGAACCTGCATGAGTCATATTAAACGTGTTTATGAATGCTCGAGTATGTGAGTTTTCCTACCAAATATGAAGGATAATCATAGTACTGTTAGTTAGGTATTCAACCAAGTGGCTGTAGCACATAGCTCCCTCATCACTAATAACATGATTGGGTAGGTAATAGTAAAGGAGATCGTCAGAACTGCATAGTGCCCTACCATAGTATAGTATGATACAGAGAGATATAGTCCAGTTGGGTGATGAGTGAGTATTCTACCAAGTGGGAGTAGCACATAGCTCCATCGTCATTTATAATATAGTTGGGTATCTCATGGTATAGAAGATTGTCGGAATTGAATAGTGCCGTACCAAATATGAGGTATATAGTAAAACTAGGTGATGGGAGGGTATTCTACCAAGTGGCTGTTGCACATAGCTCCATCGTCATTTATAATATAGTTGGGTATCTCATGGTATAGAAGATTGTCGGAATTGAATAGTGCCGTACCAAATATGAGGTATAATAGTAAAACTAGGTGATGGGAGGGTATTCTACCAAGTGGCTGTAGCACATAGCTCCATCGTCATTTATAATATAGTTGGGTATCTCATGTATAGAAGATTGTCGGAATTGAATAGTGCAGTACCAAATATGAGGTATATAGTAAAAACTAGGTGATGGAGGGTATTCTACCAAGTGGCTGTTGCACATAGCTCCATCGTCATTTATAATATAGTTGGGTATCTCATGGTATAGAAGATTGTCGGAATTGAATAGTGCCGTACCAAATATGAGGTATATAGTAAAACTAGGTGAGTGGAGGGTATTCTACCCAAGTGGCTGTTGCACATAGCTCGATCGTCATTTATAATAGAGTTGGGTATCTCATGGTATAGAAGATTGTCGGAATTGAATAGTGCCGTACCAAATATGAGGTATATAGTACAATTTGGTGATGAAAGGGTATTCAACCAAGTGGGTAGCACATAGCTTCCTCATCACTATTAACATGATGGGTAGGTTAATAGTAAAGGAGATCGTCAGAACTGCATAGTGCCCGTACCAAATATGAGTATAATGGTAAAAGTAGGTGATGAGAGGGTTAATTCTACCAGTGGCTGTAGCACATAGCTCCCTCATCACTAATACATGATTGGGTAGGTAATAGTAAAGGAGATCGTCAGAACTGCATAATGCCTACCATAGTATAGTAAGATACAGAGAGATATAGTCCAGTTGGGTGATGAGTGAGTATTCTAACCAAGTGGGAGTAGCACATAGCTCCATCGTCATTTATAATATAGTTGGGTATCTCATGGTATAGAAGATTGTCGGAATTGATAGTGCCGTACCACATATGAGGTATATAGTAAACTAGGTGATGGGAGGGTATTCTACCAAGTGGCTGTTGCACATAGCTCGATCGTCATTTATAATATAGTTGGGTATCTCATGGTATAGAAGATTGTCGGAATTGAATAGTGCAGTACCAAATATGAGGTATATAGTAAAACTAGGTGATGGGAGGGTATTCTACCAAGTGGCTGTAGCACATAGCTCCCTCATCACTAATAACATGATTGGGTAGGTAATAGTAAAGGAGATCGTCAGAACTGCATAGTGCCGTACCAAATATGAGGTATATGGTAAAAGTAGGTGATGAGAGGGTATCCTACCAAGTGGCTGTAGCACATAGCTCCCTCATCACTAATAACATGATTGGGTAGGTAATAGTAAAGGAGATCGTCAGAACTGCATAATGCCCTACCATAGTATAGTAAGATACAGAGAGATATAGTCCAGTTGGGTGATGAGTGAGTATTCTACCAAGTGGCTGTTGCACATAGCTCCATCGTCATTTATAATATAGTTGGGTATCTCATGGTATAGAAGATTGTCGGAATTGAATAGTGCCGTACCAAATATGAGGTATATAGTAAAACTAGGTGATGGGAGGGTATTCTACCAAGTGGCTGTTGCACATAGCTCGATCGTCATTTATAATATAGTTGGGTATCTCATGGTATAGAAGATTGTCGGAATTGAATAGTGCCGTACCAAATATGAGGTATATAGTAAAACTAGGTGATGGGAGGGTATTCTACCAAGTGGCTGTTGCACATAGCTCGATCGTCATTTATAATATAGTTGGGTATCTCATGGTATAGAAGATTGTCGGAATTGAATAGTGCCGTACCAAATATAGGTATATAGTACAATTTGGTTGATGAAAGGGTAATTCAAACCAAGTGGGTATAGCACATAGCTTCCTCATCACTATTAACATGATTGGGTAGGTAATAGTAAAGGAGATCGTCAGAACTGCATAGTGCCGTACCAAATATGAGGTATATGGTAAAAGTAGGTGATGAGAGGGTATTCTACCAAGTGGCTGTAGCACATAGCTCCCTCATCACTAATAACATGATTGGGTAGGTAATAGTAAAGGAGATCGTCAGAACTGCATAATGCCCTACCATAGTATAGTAAGATACAGAGAGATATAGTCCAGTTGGGTGATGAGTGAGTATTCTACCAAGTGGGAGTAGCACATAGCTCCATCGTCATTTATAATATAGTTGGGTAGGTAATGGTATAGAAGATTGTCGGAATTGAATAGTGCCGTACCAAATATGAGGTATATAGTAAACTAGGTGATGGGAGGGTATTCTACCCAAGTGGCTGTTGCACATAGCTCGATCGTCATTTATAATATAGTTGGGTATCTCATGGTATAGAAGATTGTCGGAATTGAATAGTGCCGTACCAAATATGAGGTATATAGTACAATTTGGTGATGAAAGGTGTATTCAACCAAGTGGGTGTAGCACATAGCTTCCTCATCACTAATAACGATGATTGGGTACGGTAATAGTAGAGGACATCGTCAGAACTGCATAGTGCCGTACCAAATATGAGGTATATGGTAAAACTAGGTGATGAGAGGGTATTCTACCAAGTGGCTGTAGCACATAGCTCCCTCATCACTAATAACATGATTGGGTAGGTAATAGTAGAGGACATCGTCAGAACTGCATAGTGCCGTACCAAATATGAGGTATATGGTAAAAGTAGGTGATGAGAGGGTATTCTACCAAGTGGCTGTAGCACATAGCTCCCTCATCACTAATAACATGATTGGGTAGGTAATAGTAAAGGAGATCGTCAGAACTGCATAATGCCCTACCATAGTATAGTAAGATACAGAGAGATATAGTCCAGTTGGGCGATGAGTGAGTATTCTACCAAGTGGGAGTAGCACATAGCTCCATCGTCATTTATAATATAGTTGGGTATCTCATGGTATAGAAGATTGTCGGAATTGAATAGTGCCGTACCAAATATGAGGTATATAGTACAATTTGGTGATGAAAGGGTATTCAACCAAGTGGGTATAGCACATAGCTTCCCTCATCACTATTAACATGATTGGGTAGGTAATAGTAAAGGAGATCGTCAGAACTGCATAGTGCCGTACCAAATATGAGGTATATGGTAAAACTAGGTGATGAGAGGGTATTCTACCAAGTGGCTGTAGCACATAGCTCCCTCATCACTAATAACATGATTGGGTAGGTAATAGTAAAGGGAGATCGTCAGAACTGCATAATGCCCTACCATAGTATAGTAAGATACAGAGAGATATAGTCCAGTTGGGTGATGAGTGAGTATTCTACCAAGTGGCTGTTGCACATAGCTCCATCGTCATTTATAATATAGTTGGGTATCTCATGGTATAGAAGATTGTCGGAATTGAATAGTGCCGTACCAAATATGAGGTATATAGTACAATTTGGTGATGAAAGGGTGATCAACCAAGTGGGTATAGCACAATAGCTTCCTCATCACTAATAACATGATTGGGTAGGTAATAGTAAAGGAGATCGTCAGAACTGCATAGTGCCGTACCAAATATGAGGTATATGGTAAAACTAGGTGATGAGAGGGTATTCTACCAAGTGGCTGTAGCACATAGCTCCCTCATCACTAATAACATGATTGGGTAGGTAATAGTAAAGGAGATCGTCTGAACTGCATAGTGTCGTACCAAATATGAGGTATATGGTAAAGTAGGTGATGAGAGGGTATTCTACCAAGTGGCTGTAGCACATAGCTCCCTCATCACTAATAACATGATTGGGTAGGTAATAGTAAAGGAGATCGTCAGAACTGCATAATGCCCTACCATAGTATAGTAAGATACAGAGAGATATAGTCCAGTTGGGCGATGAGTGAGTATTCTACCAAGTGGGAGTAGCACATAGCTCCATCGTCATTTATAATATAGTTGGGTATCTCATGGTATAGAAGATTGTCGGAATTGAATAGTGCCGTACCAAATATGAGGTATATAGTACAATTTGGTGATGAAAGGGTATTCAACCAAGTGGGTATAGCACATAGCTTCCTCATCACTATTAACATGATTGGGTAGGTAATAGTAAAGGAGATCGTCAGAACTGCATAGTGCCGTACCAAATATGAGGTATATGGTAAAACTAGGTGATGAGAGGGTATTCTACCAAGTGGCTGTAGCACATAGCTCCCTCATCACTAATAACATGATTGGGTAGGTAATAGTAAAGGAGATCGTCAGAACTGCATAATGCCCTACCATAGTATAGTAAGATACAGAGAGATATAGTCCAGTTGGGTGATGAGTGAGTATTCTACCAAGTGGCTGTTGCACATAGCTCCATCGTCATTTATAATATAGTTGGGTATCTCATGGTATAGAAGATTGTCGGAATTGAATAGTGCCGTACCAAATATGAGGTATATAGTACAATTTGGTGATGAAAGGGTGATCAACCAAGTGGGTATAGCACATAGCTTCCTCATCACTAATAACATGATTGGGTAGGTAATAGTAAAGGAGATCGTCAGAACTGCATAGTGCCGTACCAAATATGAGGTATATGGTAAAACTAGGTGATGAGAGGGTATTCTACCAAGTGGCTGTAGCACATAGCTCCCTCATCACTAATAACATGATTGGGTAGGTAATAGTAAAGGAGATCGTCTGAACTGCATAGTGTCGTACCAAATATGAGGTATATGGTAAAGTAGGTGATGAGAGGGTATTCTACCAAGTGGCTGTAGCACATAGCTCCCTCATCACTAATAACATGATTGGGTAGGTAATAGTAAAGGAGATCGTCAGAACTGCATAATGCCCTACCATAGTATAGTAAGATACAGAGAGATATAGTCCAGTTGGGCGATGAGTGAGTATTCTACCAAGTGGGAGTAGCACATAGCTCCATCGTCATTTATAATATAGTTGGGGTATCTCATGGTATAGAAGATTGTCGGAATTGAATAGTGCCGTACCAAATATGAGGTATATAGTACAATTTGGTGATGAAAGGGTATTCAACCAAGTGGGTATAGCACATAGCTTCCTCATCACTATTAACATGATTGGGTAGGTAATAGTAAAGGAGATCGTCAGAACTGCATAGTGCCGTACCAAATATGAGGTATATGGTAAAACTAGGTGATGAGAGGGTATTCTACCAAGTGGCTGTAGCACATAGCTCCCTCATCACTAATAACATGATTGGGTAGGTAATAGTAAAGGAGATCGTCAGAACTGCATAATGCCCTACCATAGTATAGTAAGATACAGAGAGATATAGTCCAGTTGGGTGATGAGTGAGTATTCTACCAAGTGGCTGTTGCACATAGCTCCATCGTCATTTATAATATAGTTGGGTATCTCATGGTATAGAAGATTGTCGGAATTGATAGTGCCGTACCAAATATGAGGTATATAGTACAATTTGGTGATGAAAGGGTGATCAACCAAGTGGGTATAGCACATAGCTTCCTCATCACTAATAACATGATTGGGTAGGTAATAGTAAAGGAGATCGTCAGAACTGCATAGTGCCGTACCAAATATGAGGTATATGGTAAAACTAGGTGATGAGAGGGTATTCTACCAAGTGGCTGTAGCACATAGCTCCCTCATCACTAATAACATGATTGGGTAGGTAATAGTAAAGGAGATCGTCTGAACTGCATAGTGTCGTACCAAATATGAGGTATATGGTAAAGTAGGTGATGAGAGGGTATTCTACCAAGTGGCTGTAGCACATAGCTCCCTCATCACTAATAACATGATTGGGTAGGTAATAGTAAAGGAGATCGTCAGAACTGCATAATGCCCTACCATAGTATAGTAAGATACAGAGAGATATAGTCCAGTTGGGCGATGAGTGAGTATTCTACCAAGTGGGAGTAGCACATAGCTCCATCGTCATTTATAATATAGTTGGGTATCTCATGGTATAGAAGATTGTCGGAATTGAATAGTGCCGTACCAAATATGAGGTATATAGTACAATTTGGTGATGAAAGGGTATTCAACCAAGTGGGTATAGCACATAGCTTCCTCATCACTAATAACATGATTGGGTAGGTAATAGTAAAGGAGATCGTCAGAACTGCATAGTGCCGTACCAAATATGAGGTATATGGTAAAACTAGGTGATGAGAGGGTATTCTACCAAGTGGCTGTAGCACATAGCTCCCTCATCACTAATAACATGATTGGGTAGGTAATAGTAAAGGAGATCGTCAGAACTGCATAGTGTCGTACCAAATATGAGGTATATGGTAAAACTAGGTGATGAGAGGGTATTCTACCAAGTGGCTGTAGCACATAGCTCCCTCATCACTAATAACATGATTGGGTAGGTAATAGTAAAGGAGATCGTCAGAACTGCATAGTGCCGTACCAAATATGAGGTATATGGTAAAAGTAGGTGATGAGAGGGTATTCTACCAAGTGGCTGTAGCACATAGCTCCCTCATCACTAATAACATGATTGGGTAGGTAATAGTAAAGGAGATCGTCAGAACTGCATAATGCCCTACCATAGTATAGTAAGATACAGAGAGATATAGTCCAGTTGGGTGATGAGTGAGTATTCTACCAAGTGGGAGTAGCACATAGCTCCATCGTCATTTATAATATAGTTGGGTAGGTAATGGTATAGAAGATTGTCGGAATTGAATAGTGCCGTACCAAATATGAGGTATATAGTAAAACTAGGTGATGGGAGGGTATTCTACCAAGTGGCTGTTGCACATAGCTCGATCGTCATTTATAATATAGTTGGGTATCTCATGGTATAGAAGATTGTCGGAATTGAATAGTGCCGTACCAAATATGAGGTATATAGTACAATTTGGTGATGAAAGGGTATTCAACCAAGTGGGTGTAGCACATAGCTTCCTCATCACTAATAACATGATTGGGTAGGTAATAGTAGAGGACATCGTCAGAACTGCATAGTGCCGTACCAAATATGAGGTATATGGTAAAACTAGGTGATGAGAGGGTATTCTACCAAGTGGCTGTAGCACATAGCTCCCTCATCACTAATAACATGATTGGGTAGGTAATAGTAGAGGACATCGTCAGAACTGCATAGTGCCGTACCAAATATGAGGTATATGGTAAAAGTAGGTGATGAGAGGGTATTCTACCAAGTGGCTGTAGCACATAGCTCCCTCATCACTAATAACATGATTGGGTAGGTAATAGTAAAGGAGATCGTCAGAACTGCATAATGCCCTACCATAGTATAGTAAGATACAGAGAGATATAGTCCAGTTGGGCGATGAGTGAGTATTCTACCAAGTGGGGAGTAGCACATAGCTCCATCGTCATTTATAATATAGTTGGGTATCTCATGGTATAGAAGATTGTCGGAATTGAATAGTGCCGTACCAAATATGAGGTATATAGTACAATTTGGTGATGAAAGGGTATTCAACCAAGTGGGTATAGCACATAGCTTCCTCATCACTATTAACATGATTGGGTAGGTAATAGTAAAGGAGATCGTCAGAACTGCATAGTGCCGTACCAAATATGAGGTATATGGTAAAACTAGGTGATGAGAGGGTATTCTACCAAGTGGCTGTAGCACATAGCTCCCTCATCACTAATAACATGATTGGGTAGGTAATAGTAAAGGAGATCGTCAGAACTGCATAATGCCCTACCATAGTATAGTAAGATACAGAGAGATATAGTCCAGTTGGGTGATGAGTGAGTATTCTACCAAGTGGGAGTAGCACATAGCTCCATCGTCATTTATAATATAGTTGGGTATCTCATGGTATAGAAGATTGTCGGAATTGAATAGTGCCGTACCAAATATGAGGTATATAGTACAATTTGGTGATGAAAGGGTGATCAACCAAGTGGGTATAGCACATAGCTTCCTCATCACTAATAACATGATTGGGTAGGTAATAGTAAAGGAGATCGTCAGAACTGCATAGTGCCGTACCAAATATGAGGTATATGGTAAAACTAGGTGATGAGAGGGTATTCTACCAAGTGGCTGTAGCACATAGCTCCCTCATCACTAATAACATGATTGGGTAGGTAATAGTAAAGGAGATCGTCTGAACTGCATAGTGTCGTACCAAATATGAGGTATATGGTAAAGTAGGTGATGAGAGGGTATTCTACCAAGTGGCTGTAGCACATAGCTCCCTCATCACTAATAACATGATTGGGTAGGTAATAGTAAAGGAGATCGTCAGAACTGCATAATGCCCTACCATAGTATAGTAAGATACAGAGAGATATAGTCCAGTTGGGCGATGAGTGAGTATTCTACCAAGTGGGAGTAGCACATAGCTCCATCGTCATTTATAATATAGTTGGGTATCTCATGGTATAGAAGATTGTCGGAATTGAATAGTGCCGTACCAAATATGAGGTATATAGTACAATTTGGTGATGAAAGGGTATTCAACCAAGTGGGTATAGCACATAGCTTCCTCATCACTAATAACATGATTGGGTAGGTAATAGTAAAGGAGATCGTCAGAACTGCATAGTGCCGTACCAAATATGAGGTATATGGTAAAACTAGGTGATGAGAGGGTATTCTACCAAGTGGCTGTAGCACATAGCTCCCTCATCACTAATAACATGATTGGGTAGGTAATAGTAAAGGAGATCGTCAGAACTGCATAGTGTCGTACCAAATATGAGGTATATGGTAAAACTAGGTGATGAGAGGGTATTCTACCAAGTGGCTGTAGCACATAGCTCCCTCATCACTAATAACATGATTGGGTAGGTAATAGTAAAGGAGATCGTCAGAACTGCATAGTGCCGTACCAAATATGAGGTATATGGTAAAACTAGGTGATGAGAGGGTATTCTACCAAGTGGCTGTAGCACATAGCTCCCTCATCACTAATAACATGATTGGGTAGGTAATAGTAAAGGAGATCGTCAGAACTGCATAGTGTCGTACCAAATATGAGGTATATGGTAAAACTAGGTGATGAGAGGGTATTCTACCAAGTGGCTGTAGCACATAGCTCCCTCATCACTAATAACATGATTGGGTAGGTAATAGTAAAGGAGATCGTCAGAACTGCATAGTGTCGTACCAAATATGAGGTATATGGTAAAACTAGGTGATGAGAGGGTATTCTACCAAGTGGCTGTAGCACATAGCTCCCTCATCACTAATAACATGATTGGGTAGGTAATAGTAAAGGAGATCGTCAGAACTGCATAGTGTCGTACCAAATATGAGGTATATGGTAAAACTAGGTGATGAGAGGGTATTCTACCAAGTGGCTGTAGCACATAGCTCCCTCATCACTAATAACATGATTGGGTAGGTAATAGTAAAGGAGATCGTCAGAACTGCATAGTGTCGTACCAAATATGAGGTATATGGTAAAAGTAGGTGATGAGAGGGTATTCTACCAAGTGGCTGTAGCACATAGCTCCCTCATCACTAATAACATGATTGGGTAGGTAATAGTAAAGGAGATCGTCAGAACTGCATAATGCCCTACCATAGTATAGTAAGATACAGAGAGATATAGTCCAGTTGGGCGATGAGTGAGTATTCTACCAAGTGGGAGTAGCACATAGCTCCATCGTCATTTATAATATAGTTGGGTATCTCATGGTATAGAAGATTGTCGGAATTGAATAGTGCCGTACCAAATATGAGGTATATAGTACAATTTGGTGATGAAAGGGTGATCAACCAAGTGGGTATAGCACATAGCTTCCTCATCACTAATAACATGATTGGGTAGCTAATAGTAAAGGAGATCGTCAGAACTGCATAGTGCCGTACCAAATATGAGGTATATGGTAAAACTAGGTGATGAGAGGGTATTCCACCAAGTGGCTGTAGCACATAGCTCCCTCATCACTAATAACACGATTGGGTAGGTAATAGTAAAGGAGATCGTCAGAACTGCATAGTGCCGTACCAAATATGAGGTATATGGTAAAACTAGGTGATGAGAGGGTATTCTACCAAGTGGCTGTAGCACATAGCTCCCTCATCACTAATAACATGATTGGGTAGGTAATAGTAAAGGAGATCGTCAGAACTGCATAATGCCCTACCATAGTATAGTAAGATACAGAGAGATATAGTCCAGTTGGGCGATGAGTGAGTATTCTACCAAGTGGGAGTAGCACATAGCTCCATCGTCATTTATAATATAGTTGGGTATCTAATGGTATAGAAGATTGTCGGAATTGAATAGTGCCGTACCAAATATGAGGTATATAGTACAATTTGGTGATGAAAGGGTGATCAACCAAGTGGGTATAGCACATAGCTTCCTCATCACTAATAACATGATTGGGTAGGTAATAGTAAAGGAGATCGTCAGAACTGCATAGTGCCGTACCAAATATGAGGTATATGGTAAAACTAGGTGATGAGAGGGTATTCTACCAAGTGGCTGTAGCACATTGCTCCCTCGTAATTTATAATAAAGTTGGGTATCTAATGGTGTAGGAGATCGATCTAGGAAATAGATCTACGTTCCGAAAACTGATCGAAAAACTGCGGGTAAATTAATTTCAAATTTATATTGAGGACCACTAAAAAGTGAAAAATAAAAAATAATATAAAATGGAAAAATAATAAAATAAAAAGCTTTTTAACAAAAAAATGGACCGACCTCAAAAATGATGTCCGTTAACACCAAAAAGGGAAAAATAATAATCTCAGCGAAAACATACTTATGTAGTAGGTTGTTGAACATAGATACCTATCTAGTCAACAGATGGTATGTTGGAATACCAACACTTATTTGTAGTGTGATTCACACTTATTGTCACACTCATATCCTCCATCATATGATAGCAGTGACATACTACCGTATGCGTAGGTAGGTACGCATTGAAGTCGCCGTCGTGCCCATCTGTAGACACAATCGTCTTCTAGATCTTCTACTTACCAACAAATTACTCTTTTTCGCAAATATACATACCTCCAATACTACAAACATGCTTCCACACCGAGCATGAATGAAAATTCAGTTCGTTCAAGAATGTGGGAAGTTTTGAACGTTAATTAGGTAACAACGCTTCTGAAGGTATGTAGCTACATTACAATATGTCCTCCGATATAATAAACAGTCTCATATAATAATAAAGTCTCAAAATACTCGTCACAACTATTCCTAGGGAGGTTCACACTTACTATCATACTCATATGGCAGAAGAGATTTACAAGGTACCTGATAGTTTGGGGACACATTTTAACTCAATGGTACATTCTCTTGTAATGCTAACCAGATCATCGAAGGAAGGTGCTTAGTTTGTGTCTACAGATGGGCACGACGGCGACTTCAATGCGTACCTACCTACGCATACGGTAGTATGTCACTGCTATCATATGATGGAGGATATGAGTGTGACAATAAGTGTGAATCACACTACAAATAAGTGTTGGTATTCCAACATACCATCTGTTGACTAGATAGGTATCTATGTTCAACAACCTACTACATAAGTATGTTTTCGCTGAGATTATTATTTTTCCCTTTTTGGTGTTAACGGACATCATTTTTGAGGTCGGTCCATTTTTTGGTTAGCTAGAATTTCAATTAGAGGTGTGTAAGACACGGTCACTTGGCGGATTCGAATCCCAAACGGTCACTAATTACAGAGCCCAGGTCTTTTGAATCCGTTTACCCGTTCATTACGTTCACACACAAGACAAACATCACAAAAACGAGCGAGTCGGTAAACCGAACGAGTTGGAGTTGGTTACAATGAGTAGGTGAGGAGGCGATTTGAATGAATCAAAATTTGATTTTAATGAGCTAAAAGACAAAAACAAATGAAAGATTGATTCGAATCGTATGAATCAGTCTTTGAGTGTTTTTGGTCTTTCAGTTTGGTCTTTTTAGTCCACAGTTAATTCGAACGTAATTCTTCAATTGGATGATGAAAGGTTTTGCTTAGAAAACCACTTCCATCTAATTCTTTCTGTTGATAGTTCCATGGCATTTTCAAACATTCATGATCTATGTACAAACATGGATGCATAAAAATTCATTATACATCCATATTGCGGGCAATTAATTTGTTTTGTTGGCCTTCTGCCGTTGTTCTCGGAATTTTTCCGGAAAACTCGATTGATGGGTTGATGAACGAATGACCTTGTTCATTTTGACAACCCGTTCAGTTCAGACAAGGTCGTTTTGAAGATAAGGTCTTTTCAATACGTTCACTCCTGACCGACACACCTCTAATTTCAATGGAGATTAGACCTCTTTGGTGATTCACACTCGTGATTCTGTTTTATCGCAGGTAAACTCTTAACAACACGTAGGAAGCGAACGGTTTGAACTCCAGAGCTCCGGGTGGTCTCAAAAATTTTTTAAAATGCAATACTATTTTAAATTGGTGAAAAAACGATACCTCTATTTCGAAAGTTTTCGAGCTGGGCACTCTTGAAAAATTCAGCCCTTAATTTTTCACCCCTTAGAACTTACCCGCGTAAACCAAAAGGTTCGCGGCAAAACTAGACCCCAAATGGAGCTCGTATACCAAATTTAATCAAAATCGGTCCATGGGAACGGAAAGAAGTACCGCGGACGGACGGAAAATTTTTTATTCGATTTTCGTATTCTACGTACCTTGAAACGTAAAACATTAAATTTTGATGGGGGTTAAATTTTTCTCTTGCTCGATTCCAATGGTGCATTTTTGAAAATAATAAACCAAAATAGTGTAGGTTCCTACAGTTTTTGCGTTTATTACAAATTTGCTCAAAATTGGAGGTCCGATATACATCGAGTTAGGATCAACCGCTGTGACCTAGGATAGGATCTTGTATGGTTTTAATTTTCAATGCTTTTGGATCAGTAACTTGCATCAGCTGTATGATTGAAACAGGTCAACTTACGAAGTGTTCTCGGTAGGAATAAAGTACTGAACTCCACCAAAGAAAGGGATAGTAAACCTGCGGTCAAATCCGGATTATAGTTCAGGATTCGAGCAAAACTTTTTTAAGAAGTTTAAAAAAACTGGAAAACCACCACTAAAACGTTAATTTTGATTTATTATTTTCAGAAATGAACCTTCGGATTTGACCAAGAAAAACCAAATTTTGACCCCCTCAAAATTTGTTGGTTTACGTTTCAAGGAAAGTTAATTTTTTGCGTAAAAGTAAACATTTTGCGTAAAAAGTACAAAACGTTTGCGCAAGAAGTAAAAAAAGTTTTGCGGCACTTTCCTTAGTTCCCATGGACCGATTTTGATGAAATTTGTGATATTGGCTCTATTTGGGGTCTAGTTGTGCCTCGAAGCTTTTGGTTGGTGTCAGTCACTTCTAAGGGATGAAAAATAATGGCTGAAATTTTCAAAAGCGCCTAACTTAAAGACTCTCGAAATAATGGTATTGTTTTTTCGCCAATTTTAAATATTATTTAATTTTAAGAATCGAATGAGACCACTCAGAGCTCGGCAGGACATACCGTTCGCTCCCCACGAGAACTTGAGGGCTGGACTTATGATAAATCAGAGACAAGAAATAGCAAGAAAAAATAATTACATCATGAAAACTTTGATTTTAACTAAATAAAATGGGGGAAGAATGAATTAAGGATTTTAGAGATGGTAGGGGATTATGAAAAAAATCAAATTGAGGATGTGTGGTCAGAAGGAGGTCTGCACTGCTGGGTAGCCAGTGGAGGGGACGATGACGGTCATAATTTGTGGCAGAAAATTTTATATGGAACGAGTGGCGGCAAGAATAACACTAGATTACAAAATTTAGGGGTGGTCTGGCTGCCTCGTTCTTTCACCACTTTTCTTATGGTATTTGGTGCGCTGAATCCGAATCTGACGTCAGTTTTTGTTGTTTATGTCGGATTTTCAAGATATAGCTAGTTTTAAGATTTTTCTAGTTCTCACTTTTCTTCATTTTGGTTTATTATTTTCAATAATGAACCTTTGGAATCGACCAAGAAAAAAAATTTTAACACCCCCTCAAAATTTGATGGTTTACGTTTCAAGGTACGTAGAATCCAAAAATCGAATAAAAATTTGGCCGTCCGTCCGCCGTACGCCGTACGCGGCACTTTTGCCACTTAGCATTGACCGATTTTG
Organism: Apolygus lucorum; assembly: GCA_009739505.2. NCBI lineage: Eukaryota > Metazoa > Arthropoda > Insecta > Hemiptera > Miridae > Apolygus > Apolygus lucorum. The sequence continues at coordinate 55,331,804 of CM019178.2, read as the reverse complement.
ATGAAATTTGGTATGTAGGCTCCATTTGGGGTCTAGTTGTGTCCCGAAGCTTTTGGTTGATGTAGGTCACTCCTAAGGGTTCCAAAATCGATTTTGAAATTTTGAAAACGCCCTAACTCAAAAAATTTCGATGTAAAGGTTTGTTTTCCCTTCAATTTAAGATTCTATAGAATTTTTAGAATTTTTTGAGACCACGCGGAGCTCTGTAGGACAAACCGTTCGCTCCCTACGAAAATTTAAGTGTTTATACTGAAATATATATATATATAAATCAAAACACGAGTGTGAATCGCAAAAGAGGCCTAATCTCCGTTCAAATTAGAGCTGACCAAAATGCGATCGATAGTTGGTGATTTTGATTTTTTTGATTTTTTTTTTCTTTTTCTCTTCATATTGGAATGTTGGTGATTTTGTAGACGAGTGATCAATATAAAAATGATAAACCGTTGTGTAATAATTTGCAGCGTTTTTAGTGAAAACTCATCTTGCTCAAATCTCCTCAAAAAGTACTCAGACTTTTAGGAAATTTCATGTAGAATCCGAATATGTACTTAGTTTTTAAGTTAAACTGTGTTAAACACCCTATTTTCCACAAAACGTATCAAAAAACACCGGTTCTCAACGTTTTTTCTTCGGGTTTTCCCTTACATTTTGCCTATAAAATTTTGCCTAAATTTCCTATAAGTCTGAGTACTTTTTGAGGAGATTTGAGCAAGATGAGTTTTCACTAAAAAATAAAGAAAAGTGAGAACTAGAAAAATCTTAAAACTAGCTATATCTTGGAAATCCGACATAAACAACAAAAACTGACGTCAGATTCGGATTCAGCGCACCAAATACCATAAGAAAAGTGGTGAAAGAACGAGGCAGCCAGACCACCCCTAAATTTTGTAATCTAGTGTAATCTTCGAGAGCAACGAGGGGCAGTCCATGACATTGTACAGCCATAACTTCTACATTTTCCAACAATATTCAGAGATTGTGCGGGTTGACGTGTAGATGGTCCCCTATGAGGGTCGTGGAATTGATGTAGTTGATAGAGTTGTAGAGGGTAGTTGATGTTTTGAGATTAACTACTATGCATCGGATCATCTATATAATCGGGTTATGGATACGAGGAAGCTATGTGCCACACCCACTTGGCTGACATTTTCCCCCGTCCCCTGAAAAATTTCTATTTTCGGACTTACAAAGATTTATATTTTTGACATTTTATGTCTTTACTATGGCACATAAATGAAAAATCGTCACGCGGGGAGCGTTATGAGGGGAGCGTAACGCGGAAATTTCTGCCGATTTTCACGTACAACCAATCGTTCCTAGGGAAAACTAACATCCTCATTTTCCACCCCACAAAAATCGTTCACCACTCATTGGAAAGCTCTCAATTCATTAAACATAAGACATAAAATGTCTCTCGTGGTTGCGTACTTGTACGAAAGCTGTATCCACCGTTTGTGTTTATTCTCAATAATGAACCTTTGGAATCGACCAAGATTTTTATCTTTTCTCTTTGACTTCGAAGAATTTTTTCAATCAGGGCCTGAAAAGTCGGTGGACTATGTCTAGAAATTAATCATGTCACGAAGAAGAAATTTAAACATAAATGTGTTTGAGGTTGATGGGGAAGAGATTATGATGGGGCACTGTAAATAATCATGATTGAACTCGACTGAAAGGATGCAATTTTTCTGAAGGTTTTTTCTGATGTGTGTTGACGAGGTTTTCTTCTCTTTTTAAAATTGGGATTTCTAGCTTCCTAGATTCCTAGCACCTTCAATGCGGGTCCCTAAGTCGTGCAACCCTGCCGTACTAAAAATTATTCGAGCTTGAAATTCGATATTAGTTAATTTGAACGCAAAATTCATATTAAAGTTCGGCATCAAAAACGAAACAATGTTTTAGACAGTTGAGCTCATACTGAAGACGAAAAAAAAGCAAAAAATGGAATATATCAAAAAGGGGAGGTACCAGGCCCCCTCCCCCAAAGAGAGTTGAATGAAGGTATGACCGGTCGACCGGTCATCCGCACTGAAGGTGCTAGTTGAGCTTCCTGAGTGATCGAAAACCAAATTCGGATAAGAAGACATCCTAAACTCTCTAATAACGGTTTTTAGAACCGAATGAGACCACTCAGAGACCACCGTTGGGTAAGTAGTAGCAGCGTTTTTTCATAAATAACTTTGGAACCAAGTAGTGTATTCATCATGTTGCCAGAACTACTGGACTAAAATAATGATTTTTCAAAATGAGTATTAATTTTTAGTAGGTGAGTGTTATTGATCAAAAATTTATTTATGAAATTATTTAGTTTTGGAACAATCATATACCTATTATTATGTGATGCTGGCCTGGTGATAGGAACAAATAATCAAAATAAATGTAAATGCCGCTTTGAGGGCGGTAGTAAATTACTTTCGTTATGATATCAGTGAGTACCGAAATCATATCGGGTATCAATACTCTCTGGGAAGTATCGTATAGAAATTTTGGAGTATCGTCTCTAAGATCGCTCAAACTTGCTTCTCTCAAACGGCTATTTCTCGCTTGAGATTCGTTCTCCGCGTACAAGAAGGCACGGGGTCGTACCTCACTTCCCATTCATTGAAATAATTTATGAACGACGACGAAAATCCCGGCGTTTTTATGGTCGCCGAAGAACGTTGGGGTCGCGAGAAAAGTTTATCTTTCGCGATCGAATACCTCCCGCTAGAAACGACTGACCCCTATCGCTTTTCACTTGAAGTCGGCATAAATTAAAAGAGTTCTGTAATGACTAAATGTCATACGACAGTTGGGAGTGGAGACAACTGCCAGTAACTTGATGCCGGTCACGAGCAAAATAAATAGTTGGGCGGGTACCTACCATGTAACCCCTTCGACGTGGGTATCAATCTGCTTTGAGATGAATTTGTCGACTAAATGGCTTATTTCAGTTAGAACCTTATTTTTGACTGAATAAGTTTCGAAGCTAACACGTCTAGTTTCAGTTTTTTTTTTTTCATTCATCGATGCCTTCTTCAGCCACAGGGTGTCCTCGCACAGAGTGTCCCCGAGGACCGGAAAACTTCGGGAGTCGGTTCTACATACAATTTAAGTAAGAAAATTTGTCTCCTAGCAGTTTTGTTTCAACCCCTTGTTTTTCCTTTTTTTTAAATTGTAAGATTTGTTCGTGTTTTCGACCCTTTGTCACTTTTGACCTTCGACTATGAACACCTTAATTTACCATAAAAGTGTAAAACGTCTGCCAAGTGGGTGTGGCACATAGCTTCCTCGTATCCATAACCCGATTGTATAGATGATCCGATGCATAGTAGTTAATCTCCATCTACACGCCAATCTGAACAATCCTAGAAAATTTCATCAAATTAGTGTGTTATGGCTGTTACAAGGATTTTACGTTTGCGCGTGCACAGTGGTTCTGTCAATTTTAAGGCCTTGATTTTCATTGGGGACCATCTAAAACCAAATCCACATAATCCCTGAAAATGTCGTCCAATTCGGATGAAAAATAAGTTTTACAACTGTTACAAAGAATTTACGTTCGCGCATGCGCAGTGGCTACTATCAGACCGGGGGTGATGATTTTCATAGGGGACCGTCAACACGCACAATCCCTGCAAATTTCATCGAAATCGGACGAGGCAAAGGTTTCATAACCGACACACAGACAGACAAACACGGAACCAAAATTAATCAGAAAGGTCTGAAACGTAAAACGTTAGTAGAAATTTCGATTTTAGAGAACTTTTTTTGCAACCTTGAAAATTGAAAACAAAGCTTCCGCTACCTTGGTAGACTCAGAAGCAAAATGAGCTCAACTTTGGAAAAGGCGTTAAATTTCTCATCTTTCTGCTGCCTACACAAAACCAAGGAAAACACTGACACTGAAACAGGAAAACACATGCGGGAGATCAGTAATCAGTAAGGAAAAGAAAAACGCTGCAAATTATTACACAATGGTTTGTTATTTTTCTATATAGATCACTCGTCTACAAAATCACCAACCATACAATATGAAGAAGAAAAAAAAATAAATGAATAAATAAAAAAATCCGATTCTTCCAAAATGATGATAGAAACGTTTTTTACCTTTGGGACATCAAGAGGTGAATGAAATGACGAGCAATTTGAAAATCCGGCCCATAAAGAGCTAATTTAAAACAACAGACAACAAATTCCTAGTAAAAGGAAACAGCAAACAAACAAAACACGGCTAAAGCATGTTCCATAATATGGAACTTCAAGAAATATTATTTCTTGAATAGGGCGTGCGCCTGGGTAGGAAAAACTGTTCATTGTTATTGCTTCCGAGTCTACCAAGGTAGCGGAAGCTTTGTTTTCACTTTTCAAGGACGAAAAAAAAAAGTTCTCCAAAATCAAAATTTCCACTCGCGTTTTGCGTTTTAGACCTTTCTGAACAATTTTGGTTCCGTGTCTGTCTGTCTGTGTGTCTGTCTGTCTGTGTGTCTGTCATGAATTCCTTGTAACGCGCATAACTATACGAAGTTATTGTCCGATTTCTATGAAATTTTCCGGGATTGTGCGGGTTGGTGTGTAGACGGTCCCCTATGAAAATCATCATCCCCGGACTGATAGAAGCGACTGCGCATGCGTAAACGTGAATTTCTTTGTAACGGCCATAACTTCCACATTTTCTACCCGATTTTAATGAAAAATTTCAGGGATGTTACAGATTAGTGTTTAAACGGTCCCCTATGAAAATCATCATCCCCGGACTGATAGTAGCCACTGCGCATGCGCAAACGTGAATTCCCTGTAACAGCCAAAACTTCCACATTTTCTACCCCATTTCGATGACATTTTTAGGGATTACACGGATTAGGTTGTAGGTGGTCCCCAATGAAAATCAAGGCCTTAAAATTTACAGAAGCCTCTGCGCATGCGCATACGTAAAATCCTTGTTACTGCCATAACATTTACATTTTTCATCCCAATTTGATTAAATTTTCTAGGATTGTCCAGATTAGCGTGCAGATGGTCCCCTATGAGAGTAGTGGAAGGTACTAAGAGATTGGCGTTTTGAGATTAACTACCATGCATCCGATCATCTATACAACCGGGTTATGGATACGAGGAAGCTATGTGCCACACCCACTTGGCAGACGTTTTTTAATCTAAGGTAGACCTCATTCTGAGAATTAGTACCAACCTCGACCTTCTAGTGTGCGTAAATCTTTTCCTATGAATTTTTAAAGTTTCGCCCGTTTATGACATCACAGTGGGCTGGGGGGTCCCGCCCAGGCGAGAGGGGCGCGTGACGTCATAAACGGTCGAAACTTTGAAAAATCATAGAAACAAATCGATGGCATCACATGATAACCTCGTATCTCATCCACCTGTAATTCAATTTTTAGCGATAAGAAACCATGGTTATCAGTGACACTCAGCCCTCTTGATCAAAACCGAGGTTATCATTTAGGGCGTTAGAAAGCAGAAAATGCAATTCCCGCTAAAAATTGAATTACAGGTGGGTGGGATACGACGTTTTCATTTAGAGAATCCAAAAAGAACCATTTTGGCCAAAAATTGAGATACGAGGTTATCATATGATGCCATCGAAATCTACTCACGCTAGAAGGTCACGGTTGGTGCCGAAATTCTCAGGATGTAGTCTACTTTCGATTAAAAATCTTAAATAAATCAAGGCGCACCCCCCATTCACCTACCTACTTACTTCTTCAAGTTCTTCCAAGTAGATACTCCGATATGTCGATAAATGTCTTCCTAAATTAATTTTTCATATTTTTAAAACGCTTTAATTCACCTAACTACTTCAACACGTTTTTCCAAGTAAATCTTCCGAAATAATAAATCGGAAAATATGATATATCTTCCGATATGATATATTGCAGAAAATAATATTTTCTGCAGAATAAAATATATTTTCTGCAATATATTGCTGGTATCAATATCTCATCAAATTTAGATCATATATCAAAATATTTTATTCAATATGACATCCCCAGCAATAACGTAGTCTGATAAATGTAATATGATTTAGTAATTAGGAACCAGCCTTAAGTAGACCTGATTCCTTCCAAAAAGTGCTGCAAATTATTACACTCCGATTTTCGGATTCTACGAATTGTAATAACACACAAATATGTGGGTATGACAACTGACAATGTTAAGATTGTGGGAAGGTAGACGTCTTGAACCAAGTTTAAAAAGTGAAAATTCCGTTCATTCATCACGAAACTATTATGATTTAATTAAGCAGAAGGAACTTCGTAGATCTCCGTGGTTTTATATTACAAAATCTCTCAATTTCGGCCTGAAACCACAACAATGGTTTTATAGTTCCAACTCAGAGCGGAGAAGCTTGCAGGCCTGACATCTAGCGGGGGTCGCCAACACTACGAGTCGGGAGGACGTAGTGGAGTAATCTCTTACGTCAAGGCGAGCCTGTTGGTGCATTTTTTAAAGGTTGAGGACGCGAACCGATACTCCGATTTCGACGGTGTTTTTTGCAAATCGGCGGGAAAGTTCTTGGCATGGCTTGTTTGTTTGTTATCTACTATTTAAGAATTTGTTGTTATTTTTTGAATGAGTAAAATAAATTTGCTTCTTATCTTTGGCGTTCCACATTCCATATAGTTCTCATTTTCAAAATCTAAACTAGCGGCAATGTTTTGAAATTAGCTAGAATGTGTCTTTATTAGTTCGACAACTGGTGGCGATAACTGGAACAATGCCCTGGTGATAAAGAGCACACCCCTGGTGAAAACTAGAACGAGAGCCCCTTCTAGTTTTTTCCCGTTTAGTGACGTAAATTCATATTATCTTCGAAAAAACTTTGGCGTATTTTGTTTGTCAGATGTTTGCGGATCTAATAATCCAAGGGGATCGAGGATTGATTGAAAAGTAAGCAAGTTATTAAAGATATACTGGCGAAGTAGGTACTCTTAAGGTGGTGATAGCTGGTACACTTACCCTAGTTGACAGAAGGTGTCTCAAACTCTCATCTTCCATCGTGAAATCGACTTATATAGGTACTTACCATGAGTAAACACGCTCGTAAATAGAAATGCATCGTTAAATTTCACAACTTTTGATGACCAATTCGAACACAAAGTTTGCCTTCATAAAAACTTAAGTAATTTTTGTAAACATTCACACCAATACATCCAGAACATGTTTGCCTGACTCATTTTTGAGGTCAGTAATTTTGCTAAGTGATTACAGCCACAGAGGAAAGTGTACTTGAATTCACTTTGAAACCGTGGGACAAACCCAATCAGATGAATGGAGATAACAGAGAAATGAGAAATTGAAATCCCAGGACCAGAAAAGTGAAATGGACGGGGTTGATCAATCAATACCAATAAAGGCCCACAAAGTGAAAGGTTTCTAATTTATTGGTGAGCGTGAAGAGAGAAAACCTGGCTATTGAATAAACGAACCTACCTACCTATTTCGATGTTTTGAAGTAATTACACCCAAAATACCTTCGTTTTGGACAAAAAATGAGGAAAAATTGTACCCACTATAAATTAGTCAAATGTGCCACTTCCTTTTAGCAGACTTAAAAAAAATTTAAACCCAACTTCGACACTTCTAGATAATAGAATCTTATCAATCTCAACCAATGAGGCTCCTCCACCCCCCCCCCCCCCCCGCCCTAGAGTACGGTAAACTCTTATGAGGCTGAGAATTTAGCTCTCAAATGACCGGCTCGGTACGAGTCAAAACTCAAGTAGAGTGGAAAACGTCTGCAAAGTGGGTGTGGCACATAGCTTCCTCGTATCCATAACCCGATTGTATAGATGATCCGGTGCATAGTAGCTAATCTCAAAACATCAATCACGTCAATCTCTGAATATTGTTGGAAATACAGGGTGTTTCACGAAAAGGTTACACCCCCCTTAATTTTCGCAAAATACAGCCTAAAAAATTCCGATCAACGCAATTCTTCATGATTTTTTGTGAGGATCTCAGGAAAGATACTTTTGCGCAAAAAAGTTGCGCGCAATCGTGCGCAATTGACACTAACTTCATTTTTTCAAATGGAACCCCCCCTTTTTTATTACAGATTCGGATTCTACGTCAAATTTCATGAAAAATTCATACCCAAGTCGATTTGTTTTATTGCGCGCAACGTGGCTTTTTGAACGCTCTAAGTTGCGCAACTCCACAATTGCGCAAAAATTAAGTTTTGGAGAACCCTTTGTGTGGCGAATGTTTTTTCATCATTTTTTGACGCTGAATCACATGGTGTCATCCTTTTTTCAAATTGACTGGAATTTTTCTAAATGGCGGCTAAAAACTCGATTCTTACTAGTGAAAAAATCGCTCTTTTTAAATCGTTATGAGTTTTTAGGCAATTTTATTCAGTTCAAGCATGATTGTGCAGCCAGTTTTTATTTTTAACTCCACCGTAGACGGCCCCAAGCCCGTGGTTCAAAAGGAGGTGAGAAAATAAAAAATAAACATGATTTCGACCACAAAACTGACGTTTTCGTGAAAGAAATGTTAATTTTTCCTCTTGAAATCTTGGTCTTCCTCAAAACGGATGACACCCTGTGATTCAGCGTCAAAAAATGATGAAAAAACATGTTCCACACTTAGGGTTCTCCCAAACTTAATTTTTGCGCAATTGTGGAGTTGCGCAACTTAGAGCGTTCAAAAAGCCAGGTTGCGCGCTATAAAACAAATCGATTTGGGTATGAATTTTTCATGAAATTTGACGTAGAATCCGAATCTGTAATAAAAAAGGGGGGGTTCCATTTGAAAAAATGAAGTTAGTGTCAATTGCGCACGATTGCGCGCAACTTTTTTGCGCAAAAGTATTTTTCCTGAGATCCTCACAAAAAATCATGAAGAATTGCGTTGATCGGAATTTTTTACGCTGTATTTTGCGAAAATTAAGGGGGGTGTAACCTTTTCGTGAAACACCCTGTATACTTTTGAGCTTGCGCAGTGGCTACTATTAGTCTGGGGGCGGTGATTTTCATAAGGGACCATCTATGCACTAACCCGCAAAATTCTTGAAAATTTCATCGAAATCGGGTGAGAAATGTAGAAGTTATAGCTGTAGCAAGGATTTCATGACAGACACACAGACAAACAGACAGGCAGACACGGAACCAAAATTCTTCAGGAAGGTCTGAAACGGAAAAAGCGAATGGAAATTTTGGTTTTGGAGAACTTTTTTTTCATCCTTGAAAAGTGATAACAAAGCTTCCTCTACCTGGGTAGACTCAGAAGCAAAACGTCTGCCAAGTGGGTGTGGCACATAAATTCCTCGTATCCATAACCCGATTCTATAAATCATCCGATGCACAGTAGTCTCCCTTGCGCTACCCTCGTAGGGGACTCAACACGTCTACGGGCACAATCTCTCAATATTGTTGGAAAATGTAGAAGTTATGGCCGTTACAAGGATTTCTCGTTTGCGCATGCGCAAAAAATACTTTTAACCCATTTCCGGCCACTGATGCGTTTTCGTATCGTCATATTTTATGATTTTATTTAAATATTAAAAATAGTTAGTTAGTTTCTCGTTCATGCTGTTCCTAGAATTTTCTTTGACGTTTGGGAGCTGAATGCGATTTTGGAAATTTCTTGGAAATTAGGCCTTTTGGCCGAAGGCATGATTTTGGTGGCTCAAATTCGATTCTGGGCGAGTGAGCGTTCTGGGCCATGAGTTGAAAGAGAGCTGGAGACCCTCAGAGACTTTACATTTTACCAAAAACAATGAGCTGGATAATCGCTTTGGAAAACTCTCAAATCTTATTAAAAATTAAAATTCATAAAATATCGAGTTGGTGAGCAAATGACGTTTTATTTCGTCCGGCATTCTTTAAACAGTTCATCCTCCTCTCCTCATTATTCAGTTATTTCTACTCTTGGCATGAAATGGGTTAATTTTGGGGCCATGATTTTCATAGGGCTTCATCTCCACCCCAACCCAGTGGTCTGAAACGTAAAACGCGAGTGGAAATTTCGATTTTGGAGAATTTTCTTTTTCGACCTTGAAAAACCACTACCTCGGTAGACTCGGAAGCAATACTAGGATTTTCTAGAAATTCTAACAAAAACGTATTACTTAATCATTTACTTAATCACTCAATCATTTACTTAACGTATTACTTAATCATTAATTACTTAATCACCTTTTCTAATGATTTTTTCTCATTCCATTTTATTAAAAATGTCTTTCCACTCGTGTACATCTTTTTGCTCCCGAGTCTACCCAGGTAGCGGAAGCTTTGTTTTCACTTTTCAAGAATGAAAAAATTGGTTACAAAATCGAGATTTCCACTCGCATTTTACGTTTTAGATCTTCCTGAAAAATTTTGGTTCCGTGTCTGTCTGTCTGTATGTCATGAAATCCTTGCCACATAACTTCTACATTCTTCATCCGATTTCGATGACATTTTCGGGGATTTTGCGGGTTGACGTGTAGATGGCCCCCTATAAAAAGCATGGCCCCCAAATTAAAAGAATTTTGTGCGCATGCGCAAACGCAAAATCCTTGTAACAGCCATAACTTCTACATTTTCCAACAATATTCAGAGATTGTGCCGGTTGACGTGCAGATGGTCCCCTATGAGGGTAGTGGAAGGTGCTTAGAGATTGATGTTTTGAGATTAGCTACTATGCATCGGATCATCTATACAATCGCGTTATGTACCACACCCACTTGGCTGACTTTATAAGGGTGTTCGTTTTTCTGAAGGGTATCCAGTTTTTTTTTATTTGGTCGATTGATTGAACGATTGTGGCATTTTTGCTAGCGAAGTAAAAGACTCTGACGATTAGGAGTAAGATAGTCATTAGTTTAGTACATTGCAGAAGATGATTGAGATGGTTTTAGTACACATCATGTAAAGGGTGTGATCAAGTCGAGTGAACCAATTTCTCTCAATGCATTTATATACTCCTGCTCAAAATTAGAGCACCACCAACTATTTCATCGTTTGTCCCCCTCTTTTTTCCCTTATCAAGTTTTTATCCATTTGCACGTATTGTTTGTAAACACAGAAGGAAAAAGGTAACCAAAAAAAGGCACAAATTCGTGAAAAGAATATGTTTTTAATAAATTAAAGAAAAATGTACTTCATGTGGCAAAATGATAAAAACTGAAAATGTAAAAAAAGGTTTGAATTTGCCAGTTTAGCTTTTTCAATACTCGGTATTAGCTCCTCTAGCTCGGATGAGGGCTTGGAGCCTTGGACCCATGCCTCTAATCAAGTTTTGGATATCCTCCTGGGAGATATGGGTCATTCCACGAAAGTAAGGAATTTTGGAAGGCCACAACCACCAGTATTCAAAGTATACTTTTGGAATTTTTTCTTTTTTAATTTTCATTTTGGAGGTTGTATAATAGCAACCGTTCCATTATTGCTTCATAAAATTGCGTATTTCAGTGAAAATTTGAAATTTTGTTAAATTGGAGAGTGAGGGAGATAGATGTCTAGTGAGGGAGATAGGAAACGCTGTTTGAGCCTCTTTAGGCTCATTGCCGAGTTCGCCATCGATCTAGAAACACGTTTCAATGTAGGCATTTTGGATGTAGATCATCAATGATGAAGTTTTATCAACGTAGTATGAAATTTTATATAATGTATGTAAAAAAACGAATCTGATCGTTTTGCTTCCAGATCTGCCAAGTTGGGAGCATTATTTTCAATTTATATGTATTTAACAAATCAACAAACAAGTATTTAACAATTCTGAGAGTCGGTCTGTGTGTCGAGGTTGTGCGGAGTGGGGTTTAGATGGTCCCCTATGAAAATCATCTATCCCGAATTGATGGTACCTACCGTCTGAACACATTTTCCATTCAAGTTCAATGAAAATTTCAGGAATTGTTCAGATTTGCGTGTAGATGGTCCCCTGTGAAAATCATCATCCCGGATTTATTGTAGTCGCTGCGCGTAAAATCCTGGAAACAACCATTTTTCTACACGTTTTATCCGAATCGGGTGACATTTTTGGGGATGGTGTTTTTGGGACTATAGACGGTCTTTTATCATCGGTATGGTGATGTGTGCTTGCGGCATCGTGAAATCCTTGATATGCCTAACTTCTATAGTTTTCATTCGATTTCAATTGCATTTGAAGGGGTTTTGTGGTTGAAACTCTGGACTGTCCCTTGTAAGTGTTATTGACCATCAATTCTGGAAGATGGATTGAAATTTTGAGATTATCTACTGTGTTTTATGAAAACAAGTTCCATGGATTATTAACCTTGAAAAGGTTTTAGCGATGGGACCCCCCGCCGAAAAACGACAGGAAAAATCGACAGTAAAAAGCGACAGGAAAGTAGCGCTATGATTTATCATAATATGATAAATCATAGCGCTACTTTCATATTCATAATATGCGCTACTTTGCATATTATGCTTGACGACAAATATGCTTGACATCCTCTCCTGTTGAACGCAGGAACCTGAAATTTGAGGGGGCGGGTCAATGGAGAATGCTGAAGGCGCCTGAGTGATCACTGATCAGCTGAGTGAGCTCCAAGGCCATTTTCTCTCCTGTTGAACGCAGGAAGCTGAAATTTGAGAGGGCGGGTCAATGGAGAATGCTGAAGGTGCCTGAGTGGTCACTGATCAGCTGAGTGAGCTTAAATATTACAGTGGAAGAAAGATAAAGAGGGAGAGGGAGCAAAAACCTTTTCAAGGTATGTCACATTTTAGCCATTAGGCTCTAAGCGGAAATCATCCGGGGGTGCAGGGGGCGAAGCCCCCGCCGAGGCGCGCAGCGCCGAGTTTTTACAAACCTAATAATTTTTTTAATTCGTTGATAGGATGAGATTTGAATTGATTGTCGAGATGAGATTGCATGCTTAGGTAGCTCGGCATTGAGTCTTTTGAGGCTCATCATAGTTTGACAGGTAACCCGGTTACGAGCCTTTCCAGGCTCATCCATACAAAATCATAGATAATGACCAGGGCCGTAATGATTTTTTTGATTATTTTTCCCATCATTCTGAGGATATTTAGTACTAGGAAGAAAATATTAGGATTGATTTAATGACATCTAATTTTGCTTGCGAGTTTGCGGGTAAGTGGTTACATAAATGGGGGCTACACCATTTTTTGTGCTAATTAGGGGAGACATATTACGAGTATAAGTAGGTACGTGTATTTAAAGAACCCTGCAGTCTAGATGCTATTCTAGATAGGTACCTACCTACCTAGTTCATGAAAATCTATCCTCCCTCACATCAAATCTATCTCCCTCACCGTAGAAAAAAGTGAGGGAGATAGTATGAGGGAGATAGGATTCTAGTGAAATATCGAATTTAATCGAAGTGGAATACAAAATTTATCAACTCCAAAAAACATTTTTTATCGATGTTGATGGCTACTACATTGTTCGTTAACAACATCAAACATAATCACTTTCCTTGCCAATGTTTTCTCGTAGTGAGGGAGATAGGATCCAAACTGACGAACACCGTTTTTGTAGCTAAAATTCACGCTAAACAAAAATGGACCGAGAATGAGGACTGAAGAGAATAATTTTTGGTTCAGCTGAACTCCTGGTTCTAACGTACAAAAAAAAAAGACGGTCCAATACGATCTCCTTTATCTAAAGACTCTAAAGAAAAATTGTGTGAGGGAGATAGGCTCCAGCTGTGGGACAGGCAAATAACCGACCACAGAATAGTCCTAGTATCCACCAGGTGGTCGTTTGTCTTCAAAACGTAAAATAGAGAAGATGCCTAAAATATTTCTGTGAAGCATTAAATTTGTATTGCTTGTGGGTGAAGATTAGTGGTGATGACAGACGCAAACCTATGGTGTGGGACATGGGAGGATGATAGATTTTAAGCAATTTTATTAATTATTCTGGATAGCTGAAATTTAATGGAAGGAAGCCACTTGATTGAGTAAATGAGACACATTCTTTTAATGAAGAGGAAAAAAAACGAAAAATTTAGGTCCACCCAAATCTAAATTACGGAGAGAGGACTGAAAATTCCCTAGTTTCGTGGAATGACCCACATTGTCCCACTCCTCTTTCGCTACTGTTTCGAGCTGCTGAAGACTGTCTGATGATGGATCTCTGTCTCGAATTCTTCTTTTCAGCATGTCCCAAACATCCTCTATCGGATTCGTGTCTAGACTTCTTGGTGGAAAGTCCAGGATACAAAATGTATAAGGAAAGAAGGAGTGAGACAAACGAAAAAATGGACGGTGGTTCTTTAATTTTGAGCAGGAGTTTATATTCAATAATATTATAAATTTCTTATTTTTTTTTTAAATTTTTGTATTTACGTTTTATAATAAACTGTTCAAATGTTACAACATGTGAACCCACCGTGTCTGTCTTAATGGAATCAATCAAGGGACGGCATTGACCCTCACATGCTCGGAGTATCCATAAAGTACCGTATAGTTTTTCAAGATTACGGGCCCTGTATGCCCGTCTACTATTTTTTACGTATATTAGGCACTAAATTGTAAAAAATATGGACAAGAAATTGGCGAGGAAGAATTTTTGACATTTTCATGTCTTTGCTTTGGCACATGAACTAAAAAAATCGTCACGAAAACTAAGCAAATCTTGCTCACGCGACCAATAAATAAAATAGAGAACGTGAACAACAGTGATGATGACGATGCAACCTACTCAAAATATTGCCTACCAACATGGAATTATGGATGTTTTTGGTGTAAAATACATACCATGGAAGTAAAATTGTTCAATATTTCGTCTATGCCTTCCGTCAGAGCTGCCAACTTGACTTCAGAAGCGGTGACTTGAGAAAAATCCTGACTTAAGTAAAGATTTTTCTTAACTTGAGTAAGTTAAGAAAAATCTTTACTTGAGTCGAAGTAAAGTTTTGACTTGACTTAGTGAGGACTATGAATACGGAATCGGACTAAGCATTTGCTTGAGATATTTCTTAACTTCCAGAAGTAAAGTAATTACTTGACAAGGACTATGAATTCCGCCCTTAGATTGTTTTCGAAAAGATTTTCCAGGCAATATTCATCAGAAAATGCTTGCATACGAGTCTGCAACACATTGGGACATTTTCATGTCAACCACTACACAACAAGGTAGTGAAGTAAGGTTGTTAGTTGAGTCTTGAGCTAATAAGCGAACCACTTGTTCTATGTTTTTTAGGACGTCCCGTTGCTTCCGAGTCTAGCGGACGCTTTGTTATCACTTTTCAAGGTTAAAAAAACGTTCTCCAAAATCAAAATTTCCGCTCGTGTTTTACGTTTTAGACCTTCCTGAACAATTTTGGTTCCGTGTCTGTCTGTCATGAATTCCTTGCCACAGCCTTAACTTCCACAATTGTCATCCGATTTCAAATAAATCTTCAGGGATTGTGAGGGTTGGCGTGCAGATGGTCCCTTATGAGGGTACTGCAAGGTACTTTGCGATTGATGTTTTGAGATCAAGTACTATGCACCGGATCATCTATATAATCGGGTTATGGATACGAGGAAGCTAAGTACCACAACCACTAGGCAGACTTTTTTCTTGCCTGAAGGCTGCTTATACGCCTCACCTCTTGCTCTCTAGGCTTGTTCTAGGTACAGGAACATCGAGTATATTCGTAAAGGGAAGTTGGGGTAAATTCATCGAGCAATTTCTGTAGGAATCCATCAAAATCTGAATTTCGTGCAATCCGACCGTAACATAGACGCGACAGGGCGAAGACGGGGAAGCCGAGGCAGGTCCGGCGTGGGCCGCGGCCTTCGGTCTTATGAACGGAGCGGCCGCGAGGACGTTCGTTGATCGGCTTCGGAGCTCAGCTGGGATGCGTAGGTCGGCTGCGTCCGCTGACAAACGTTTCTGGCGGCCCACGAGCTTTGACATAATCCCTCTGATATAATCTGAGGAGTGACGAAGGGGTGTCCTGGAGGCCGAGAATACGAGCTATGAGTATCAATATCCACCGGGGAAGAACTCAACCTTCAATTTTGGAATCAAGAAATAAATAAATCGGTTGTAACCCCTCAAAATTTGACTTTTTAGGACGTCCCAGTAAGACTTGGGCGTCCTTATGCGATTAATCCGGAATAAAAATGGACAACACTCAACAGAAAAAAATAACCACACATTAATCCGTTTTAGACCATTCTGAATCCAAATCCGCGAATAAAAAACCGTAGGTGTATGTCTGTGTGTGTGGGTGACAAAAACTTGTGCCGTCTGTACAGGCCTTAGTTTTCAACCGATTTTCGTTGTCCTTTTTTTGTTGGACGTGGAAATCTATCCAGTTGTGCACTACGTCGCCGGAATCGGTCTTTCGAAATTTGCCTTTTAAGGGGTTAAAAATGGTTCGAGTGGATTCGAATTTGCATGTTGGGTATCGTAGATCATGGATTTTAAAATGCTGTTCAAGTTCGAGGCTCGCATGCCGCTAGAAATGAATTGCTGGCTAAGGGCGAGGAGGGGGGGGGGTACACTATATCCAACTCAACTAACTAAATTACGTACATTGAGTGAAACAGTTTTTTGCAGGAGGAAGATTAAAAAAAAAAAAACTCACCAACTGGTTTAAATTGACCTATAATGTTTATCCAATGCTTAGTGAAGTGCTTATTCAATGGGACGTCCCCTGGAATGCATGAACTACTAAACAATATAATTTACGTTTCAAGGTCCTATTAAAACACAAAAGAGCTGTGCCAATCCATCTTCCACATTTTTATTTTCTGTTTATTTCAGAAAAACTCAAATTTAAAAACTATTAAGTATAGACCTTCTTGACGATTATAGCTTGAAAACGCTGAAGGTACGTGATTGGTAGGTGGTGGTGACTGTGGCAAATTCGTGTTCTTCGCAGAGAAGTGATCTATATTGAAAAATAATAAACCTTTGTGTAATAATTTTCAGAGTTTTTAGTTGATTTTCGGATTCTACGTACCTTGAAACGTAAACCAATAGTATACATGACGTCACGCTGGAACAACCAATAGTGGTAGCGCAGGGTAGCAAATCATAAGAGCGATCTTTGGTGGTTATGTGGTGTCACCATCACAACCTGGTTTTCATAATAATTTCAAGTTCCTCCAGTTGTCTCCACCGTAAGAAAATCACACCAGAGTAGATTATTGAAACTTGAGACATTCAGTCGTTTCCTGATTCCATTTCCCATGTTGTACAAACTATTTTAAATTCAATGAAAGAGCTTAATCTCCGAATCAACATAATTAGTAATGATCCAAGTTCAAATAGCGTGCTTAGCAATAAATTTAAAAAAACGCTTGCATACGAGTCTGCAACACATTGAAACATTTTCATGCCCCCCCCTCCCCTCCCGACACATGAACTACATACCTCCCATAAACTACATAAACTACTAAATCGAGCTCGATTTTCGACTCAGCTGATCTGGGACCTCGATTTTCGACTCAGCTGATCTGGGAGCTCGATTTTAGACTCAGCTGATCTGGGAGCTCGATTTTCGACTCAGCTGATCTGGGAGCTCAATTTTCGACTCAGCTGATCTGGTAATATCAAACTGTAAAGTACCTACCTACCTAACTGTAAAGTACCTAACAACTTCACTTCTGATGGTTATAATCATCATTGTGGCGACTTGGGACAAATTTCGTTAGCAAATTTCGTCGCAACAAATTTCGTGACGATTTTTTTTTATGTGCCATATGAAAGACATGAAAATGTCAAAAATAATTGAGTGGGGGTTAAAATATTTTTTCTTGGTCGATTCCTAAGGCTCATAATTGAAAATAATAAACCAAAAACAATCCATTTTCAATGCGCTGTTAGCCTTTTCAGGCTGAGCGCTAGCTTAGGACAAAGTTGAGTTTCAAGTCTTTCGACAAAGTTTGACCGTCTTTTGACAAAATCTCGAATTTGAGAAAAAGTCTTTTGACAAAGTCTTTGACCGTCTTTTGACAAATGTCGAATAAAGCAATTTCGCTTCAAATCCAAATCGTTCCAACGCTTCTTCGCGTTGCTGATGAGTCACCGAGATATGACGAAAACGGTTTACCAAAATCCCATCATCACTGAAACAAATGTTTGACTGCCCCTTCTGCATCAAGATGCTTTTGGGTTGAGTCGCAAAGTTTCAAATTCCCATTTTCAATGGATAGTTAAGTTTGGTACTTCGTTTCGATCTTTCGGATCTCTTCAGCTAAGCGTGTGCAACTAGCCTTTTCAGGCTGAGCGCTAGCTTAGGACAAAGTTGAGTTTCAAGTCTTTTGACAAAGTCTGACCGTCTTTTGACAAAATTTCTAATTTGAGAAAAAGTCTTTTGACAAAGTCTTTGACCGTCTTTTGACAAAAAGATGTTGAAGATGTCTCTTGAGTGAACCAACGAGTTTCGATGCTTTTGAACTTCCATCTCAACTTTTTCACTCGGTTAAAGGGGAATACAAACTAACCTAAGAACATGCATA
>CM019178.2:55301538-55313330 GCA_009739505.2 Apolygus lucorum | reverse complement strand
CTCCATCCGTTACCGAAAGAGAGCACTATAAGCCCTTATAGAATTTAGAGGAACAAAGAAAAATGTTCATAACCAAGGGGCGCTTGATGAGACCCTCAGTTGGTCGGTAGGAACATGTCATGTTCGGGTAGGAGGCCAATAGGCGTTTTACAAAAAGCCCCCCTTGTGCCCTGAGTTTCCTGTGAAACGCCTTCTTCTCAATAAAAATATACAACTTTTTTCTCAAAGGGTCTAACGTGAATGGGCTCAACTTGATAAAGCAAGAAAACACAAGGGGCGCTTTTACAAATTTCAACGTTTGTTTGGTGATTTTACGTCTTTCTCCCTATATTATTGGTTGGATCCGATTCAGTTCTTAGTTCCATCGATAGTACACTAAATTCTCAACAGAATGCGAAAAAAAAAATAAAAATCTAGCTGAAATAGCAGTGACACAATTGAGTTGGGAAAAAAGTAAAATCTTCAAGCGTGTTTTACTCGTAATTTTAAAACTTTGATAAGCGCCCCTTGTACCCAAAAGCGCCCCTTGAGAACTCGCAGTGCGATATTTATGTTAGGGGTTTTGCCTACTTACCAAACCTCCAATACAGAAAACTACAATAGACCTACCTCATTGCTACGAGGTCAGGGTCCTCAAGTTGAGTGGGACGAAGAGTTCTAAAACAAAAAATTCCTTCAGCTCTAGATACCTCCTTTACGATACTAAGTAGTTATCAGATGAAATTAGATGAAAGAGAAGCGAAATTTTTCATTTCACCACGTGATCATATTAATGGTAATTTCTTGGCGAGGACAAACGCTCAGGATATCACGTACGGAACATCAAATTAAAGTGCGGTAGGCCAAAGATTTCTCAACTCACGGCAGCTCTCATAACAATTTGCCGCTTGACAAATTAAACCTCTTTAGAAGATGGAGCAACTTTTTTTCCTTTCTTAAAAAGCCGCAACCCCGAGGGGGCCTGGCTAACGTGTTTAACGAACGTTAAAACGCAACCTTGTTTAGTGAGTACAGTTATACCTACTAACTCATTTCGAGATTGGCGGAGCGTTTTGACGACTTTTGTAGATTCAGAAAAATTGAACAGTACCTTATAAATTATAAGTTATAATTATATAACTTAAGTTATAAATTATAAGTTATAATTATATAACATACTTTTCATGTTCCTATACAATCTCCAAAGAAAAGTAACTAAATTTCCGGTTCGGTCCTGGAGGCCGCCAGGCCCCAAAGAAATGCACTGTGAGCTCTTTCACTGATGTGCAATTTCACAGGACTCGTTCCATGAAGGTGGGTTCACAAGCGTCCGACTCTGCGTTTCCGACTCTTCGTTCTGCCCGCTGATTGGCCAAGAACAGACGGAAAGATGGAAAGAGGCCAATCAGCGGGCAGAACGCAGAGTCGGACGCTTGTGAACCCAGCGTAAGAGCATGAGACATACACAGCAGCACTTTCACTTTGAAGTTCTCATCAAATGATGAATTTTTCGTGACTGCATGTTGGTTCACAGGGAGTTCCAATTTATGCATAAGTTGGGGATTGAAGCTATACCTGTGTACGTACTACAGTAGAATGATAAACGGCGTACAAAAGATGAAAATACCAAATTGTATTTTTCCGAGAAAAGGCTAGATAAGGTAAATTTGACAAGAAGAAAACGGAATCCCTTTGATTTTGGAATCCAAATGCATATTAGGGGTTGAAATTTTCAAGAGTGCCCTAGTTCGAAAACTCTCGAAATAAAGGTATTGTTTTCCACCAATTTGAAATAGTATTGAATTTTAATAAACTTTAGAAACAAACCTTTTGCTCCTTACGAGTACTTAAGGGTCGGTAACTTATGATAAATCAGAATCGAGAGTGTGAATCAGCAAAGAGGTCTAATTTCCTTTGAAATTTCAGCAAACCAAAATAGGGATGTATAGAAAGTTTTGATACTCGTACTTCAAAATATCGATACTTTTTTTAAACGAGTAGGTACTTTTTGATAATTTTTATTTGCAATGTATGAGGACACTTTTTTACACAGTATCGACATTGTTGTAGAGTTGTTGTTCCAGTTCGCCGTTGCGTTCGTCGGTCCCCTCCCCCGTAGTCAGTCAATGTCAGCCTTTCCTCCGAGTTATAATGTGATCCGCGGTCCCCGTCTCTTTACCTTGTTTTATAATGTAATTACGCGAATAAACAGTAAGTACGTTGTCTAACCTCGTCGTTTTCTTCAACCATTCGCCACAACAAGTTGGCAACGAGGATAAACATTATCAATCAGTGAAAGAAGTGAAAATCGTCTCTGTTGTTACCTATCTCGGCGATCTCTCAATTACGCACACCTGGACACTTGTTGCGCTTCGGTACGTATTATTTACGATCCCTCTACTCGCCCAAGTCCCAATTTTCGCCATCTGTCACGTCTAATCCGTCGATTTCAAGAATTTTTTCGTCGATAGAGAGAAGACAAGGCGAACGGCGTTGACCGGCGAGTTTGGTCGAGTGATTACAACAGTCCGAATTATTCCCTTCGCCATTACGACGTGACGTCACTCGCAGGGCCTCCGATCGTGTTGCTCCTTTCTAGTCACGCACAGGAACGGTTCGTCACAATTGATGCGTTCGTTGTTCCAAAATAACTGTTTCCTGCTCCATAATAACTGTTTTTGTTCCAAATAACTGGTTTTCTGCTCTGAAATAGCTGTTTCTACCTCAGAATAGTGAGTTTTATTACGAAAATTTGTTTATTGAACCGCTTGGACATTTATTTGGAATTTACTATGGATCCTAAGCAGTTTGAAACTTTTATGAAGGCATTAACCACTGCTCTCTCAGTCAAAACATCTCCAGCTCCTCAGATTACTCCTTTTGAAAATTTTGAAGTGAAGAATGAAAAGTTCTCTTCTTATCTGGAGCGTTTTGGAATTTACTGCGACCTCAAAAATGTCACTGATGAAACAAAGAGGGCTCAGCTTTTGTGTTCTTCGATTGGAAAGGATCACTACAATAATCTTGCTGCACTCTTGGGGCCTGATACACCAATCAAGGACATCGGATACTCGGAACTTATCAAACATTTTGAGAAGATGCTTTGTCCAGTAGTCTCCACAGTAGTCGCTCAACACTACTTCCTTAGCGTCACACAGAGGTCACAGCAATCAATATCGGACTTTGTAGCATCCCTGAAGAGTAATTTGAAGGATTGCGATTTTTATGTGGAGTGTCCATCAGCATCTTGCAAGAGGAAGATTGCAATTGCCGACACCTTCCTTAGGGCTCAATTCATCAGAGGCCTAAGGGATGGTTGGGTGCGTGAGCAGCTTCTCCAGGACTCAACTGTCAGGGATAAGAGTTTTGATGAACTCCTCAAAAGAGCAACCGCCCTGGAAGCCTCTCGTTTTGAATCAGGCCAGCTGAGCAAGCCACCAGAAGTACCAGTGGACACACACAGAGTGGTTAAGCGTGCACAACCTCAGCTTGGAAACCACCGCAATCGTAGGCCACAATTCAAGTCTAGAAACAGCAGCTACCAATCCAGTTCTCAGCTGCGTCATCGTTCTCAGTCTCGTGGTCGTCAAGCTCGGGTCGACTACAGATCTCTGGGTATTGAAGGGCTCTGTCTCAACTGTGGGCGTGCAAACCATAAAGCACGTGAGTGTAGAGTAGTTCGTGAGTCCCTGAAATGTGTGTCTTGTGAGAAAGTTGGACATGTCAGCAAGGTCTGCATCACAACCTTGCTAAAGAAATCAAAGTCACATCCCACTGAGAGGACACATTCTTTGGCCTCCCAACAGGTGGAAGATGAAGTTCAGCACTCAGAACATACATATGGCATTGTCAGGATTGAAGAGACTGAGGATCTTTATGAGGTTGGTCCGGACACAGACAAGTATGTGGTCACAGTCGCACTCAATGGGAAGCCACAGGCGTTTGAGGTGGATTCTGGAGCCCGTTTTTCCCTGATCTCAGAAACGGACTTCAACAGGCTCGGCTTGAACATGCCAATTCAGCCAACCACTGTTTCATTTCGCTCGTATTCAGACCACATAATCAAGCCAAAGGGGAAAGTAATGCTCTCAGTCACCTACAAAACCAGATCAATGGATGCAGACTTATTTGTGGTTCCGGCAGGGCACGATGCTTTGCTTGGCAGAATGTGGATCAGGGGTCTTGGAATCAATCTTAATGAAATTGATAATCACCATCTCTCGCCTTGCAACCCAGTTCACATCAATTCAGTCACGTCACTTGATGGTATTTTGCAAAAGTACTCATCTATATTCGAAGGGAGAGTGGGGTGTGTACCAAATATAGAAGTCAAACTCCAGCTAAGAGAGGGCGTGAAGCCAGTTTTTGTTCGGGAACGCGATGTTCCGTTTGCATTGCGAGAACGGGTTGAGCAAGAGCTCTCTGCCCTGGAGTCTCAAGGTGTCATCACCCCTGTAGCAACGAGTGACTGGGGTTCACCTCTTGTTGTAATTGCCAAGCCAGACGGAGGAGTCAGACTCTGTGTTGATTATAAGTGTGGAGTCAACCAGAGATTAGTTGCTGCCAACCACCCGATTCGCCGTATTGATGAGGTGCTGCATAGTCTCCGAGGATCGCGGTTCTTTTGCAAGTTGGATCTCCATAAAGCTTATCTCCATCTGAAGGTGGATGAAGAAGGGAGCATCATTCAAACCATTTCAACTCATAAAGGTACTTTTAGAATGAATCGTCTCAGCTTCGGGATTAAGACTGCTCCGTCAGAATTCAATCGCATTCTGTCCCAGCTTTTAAATGGTCTCCCCAAGGTGGAAGCCTATTTTGATGATATTATTTGCCATGGGGCAACTTTAGAGGAATGCACCAGGAACTTGGTTGCTTGCTTGGAACGGCTTAAGTTGAACGATCTGCACCTGAACAGAGCCAAGTGTTCATTCTTCAGGGAAAGCATAAATTACCTGGGTCATGTTATATCGTTCAATAGGATTGAGAAGTGCCCAACTAAGGTGCAAGCTGTGACTCAGATGCCTCGACCCAAGAATGTGGATGAGCTAAGGCGTTTTCTAGGTCTTGTCACTTACTACGCCAAGTTTATCCCTGACTTCTCTACAAAATCGTATGCGCTCCGCTATTTACTCAGACGTGATGTAAAGTTCCTGTGGTCAGCTGCTGCAGAGGCCTCATTCCTGAATCTTAAGTCGGAACTGTGCAGCAACAGAGTCCTCACTCCTTTTGACCCATCGAAACCAGTGGTTCTCACAACGGATGCTAGCCCTACTGGGATTGCTGCAATTCTTAGCCATGAGATCGATGGGCAGGAGAAGCCAATTGCTTTCGCTTCACGAGCTCTTACCCAGGCTGAATCCAATTATAGCCAGTTGGACAGGGAGGCTCTTGCTATAGTTTTTGCCGCGACACATTTCTTCAACTATGTTTTCGGCAAGCGTTTTGTGCTCGTTACAGACAATGAGCCATTGTCTCGAATTTTCCATCCAGATAGGTCCTTGCCACAAATGACGTCTGCTCGTCTGTTGAGGTATGCCTCTTTTCTCAGTGGCCTAGACTATACCATTCGGTGCAAAAAGGGTAAGGACAACGAAAATGTCGACTGTCTGTCGCGTGCTCCGATCTCTCTAAGCCAGTCACATGGAATTGCCATGGATGATGAAGTAAGTGCCTTGTGCGCTGAGACTCTGTTCCAGATCTCGACCTTGACCATAACAGCTGATACCATCGCTGAAGCAACAGCAAAGGATCTGGAATTGCAAGCGTTGCTGTTTGAGCTCAGGAACAGCCGCAAAGATAGCCCCTTCACAGTTTCATCCAACATGCTCTTCCGTTCGGATCGTGTTGTGGTCCCAAAGGCTCTTCAACCTGCAATTCTGGAGGAGCTACATGCGTCCACACATTGGGGTGACTAAGATGAAGCAGTTGGCCAGGAGATATGTCTACTGGGAAGGGCTGGACAAGGATATCGAGCGCCTTGTAAAGGGTTGTGAATCGTGTGCAAAAGTTCGACCTAGCCCACCCCAAGGCCATCGTTCATCCGTGGGATCAGCCAGGGGAGAATTGGGAGAGGATCCACATAGATTTTGCGGGTCCTTTGGATGGCCATTTTTTCCTTATGGTCGTGGATGCAGGATCCAAATGGGTTAGAAGTGCGCATGCTCCGTGAATCTCCATCTTCTGCGTCGACCATATCCCTTTTGGATGATGTTTTCTCGGTCCATGGTTTCCCTCTTCAATGGTCTCGGATAATGCCGCTATCTTCAAAAGTGAAGAGTTTTTGGCATATTGCAAGCAAAATGGAATCGTCCAAAAGTTTAGTGCTCCTAACCACCCTGCAACCAATGGGCTTGCAGAACGCTCTATTCAGACCCTCAAACGTCGTCTCAGGGCTGCGGCAGATGATCCGGGCCCTCTCACAACTAAACTTAGGAGCATACTTTTCCGCTACCGTGCCACACCATTGGCGTCGGGTCAGTCGCCCGCGGAACTGTATTTGAAGAGGAGGTTGCGCATTCGCCTGGATGCACTGCTTCCAAACAAGAAGGCGTTAGCTCCTGCAAGCAGATGTTCGTCACGGGTCCGTTCCCTTCAAGTGGGAGAGAGGGTCCAGGCCAGGATCCATCAAGGTAACCAGGATGTATGGCAGTTTGGTACCATTATCAGGAAGCTTGGCCAGTTCCATTATGTTGTTGAGTTAGACTCAGGTCGCTCCTTGAAACGCCATATCAACCAGCTCTTGGCTTCACTTGTGCCAAGAAGACGTGTAGTTTTTACTGGTGCACACACGCCTCAGCCTGCAAAAGGGATTCCATTTGCTGATGGTTCTTTGGAAATGCATAGTCCAGATGCTCCAGAGCCTGATCAGTCTCCAGGCGTAGCCGTGCCAGTCCCACTGACTGGAGGGGTTCCTTCTCAGCCACCTGATCTTCGCAGATCAGCTCGTCAGCGTGCCAGACCAGCCTACCTCAATGATTATGCTACGAACAGAGTTTTGTTTAGTGAGGGAGAATGTTGTAGAGTTGTTGTTCCAGTTCGCCGTTGCGTTCGTCGGTCCCCTCCCCCGTAGTCAGTCAATGTCAGCCTTTCCTCCGAGTTATAATGTGATCCGCGGTCCCCGTCTCTTTACCTTGTTTTATAATGTAATTACGCGAATAAACAGTAAGTACGTTGTCTAACCTCGTCGTTTTCTTCAACCATTCGCCACAACAGACATGTCTTTACTTTATGTCTTTACTTTGGCACATAAAAAAACGTTACGGTTGGTTTTTTGACGATTTGTCAACTATGGAGCAAACAACCTTGACATAAAACTTGAGATGATTACTCTTTCAACTGATACTGTCCAGCATCTTGTAGGACTGGAAACGTGAAACAACATCACCTCTTGTTATTGCCTTACGGATTTTACTTGGCAACTTGAAAAATAGAGCATCCATCCAACACACAACTGATACTTAAGTCAGCAGAACAGTGCACTAGGGATGGGTATCGTTATAAAAGTATCGATATTTTGTATCAATACTGTATCGTATCCAAGTATCGATATCCCAAGTATCGTTTGCCATGAGTATCGATAATTTAAAATATCGAGTATCGATACTTCAGTGTCACAAACTATCAATATTATCCAATTTTCTCAAGAAAAATAATTTTTTCAACAACTTTTATTCATTTTTCACTATTAAGAGTCCAAGCAGAGTGGTTTTTTCCATGATATAAACGTTATTTGTGCAACCAAAGAGTGATGACCCAAAAGCCTCTCTACCATCTTCATTTTTGAGCTACTTTGATGAATTTTCTGCGAGAAAAGTATCGATATTCTATATTTAGAAATATCGGATCCAAAGTATCGATATCAAAAAATATCGGATAGTGCAGTATCGATACTAAAATATCGAGTATCGGTACGAAAGTATCGATATTTTGAAATATCGAGTATCGATACCCATCCCTACTGTGCACTTACGGCAGACCATGCCAGGAAAAATAAACACCTTGATGGGCCTCATGGGATTGCGTAGTTTGTTGTTCATTTCGCGCCTTCCCCTTCCAGTGTTCCAGTTCCACCATAGAATAGAATTATAAAACAGTGATACTTATTCCACTTTAATAAGTAAGTTTTTTATAAGGGAAATTAATAAGGAGTTTTTTATTCCACTTTAGTGCGTTTGCGTTTCGCATTGTGTTGTGCAATGTCAATGTCAAAAATATCAGTTAGACGTTCAAGTGCGAACTAGCTAAATAAAGTTAATAAAAAGTATCGATACTTTTTCGAATTATCAGCCTGATACTTTTTACAAAATATCGATACGATTTATGTATCGATAAATTTTGGAGTACATACATCCCTAAACCAAACGCAATCGCTGTTCGTTTCTACGAGTTGTATTTAGTGTTCTGCTTCCTTAGCAACCAGTAATAAATTTTCCATCGAAACCACAGCTTCCTATTTTTCGAATCGAGTGTGAAGCGTTTATTTCTTCAAATAAACTTGATTGTGAAGGTTTGAAAGCAGTATGTGTAGTAGGTACGCGTAAAAACAAATTTAAAAAAGTAAGTACCTATGGTTGGTAGGTGACAATGGCAAGCAGTGATTGATCTTTGCAGAAGAGTGATCTATACAGAAAAATAATAACAACTTTGTGAATCATTCTTTCTTAGTAGCTTGTCTTCCTCCATGCGATCCTTTCAACACTGCGACATCAGATGCACTGCTGTACGGTATCCACAATGGATCAGCACACCTACTCTCCATACAATAAAGACTATTATTTATGAATTTTTCTTTAAAAAAATGCTTGCAGCGTTTTTAAGTTCAAACATTATAAGACTGGGCATCTGCCTACTGTCCGGATAGCTCTTGAGTCCTTTCGTGACATTAATTAATTACACATTCATAATACATAACAATTGATTTAGCTACTCTAATCATAATTCATACATTAATGAACACTTCCTGTTATTATTACTCCTGATTCCTGTTACACATGAGCACTGTTCTTCTCATTGTGCCCCAGTTCCAAACTTGGCATTTATAGACAGGCTCATAATAATCACTGAAATTGGTTTAAGAAGGGGGTTCATGAGTCAGAATCGAAAATTTTTCGACTTTTTTCGTTTTTATTTTTATAAAATTTTCGCAGGTTTTTCCAGACATTTTGGTATATAAAAATTTTAAATTTGAGCAGTGGAAAGCAAGAGATATGATTTTTCAAAGATTGAGGAGCTAAACGCTGGTTTCGGGGGATAGCGGTTTCCCGCTCCAGGTTCATAGTTTCTATATTCTGTAACTAACCTACCGTTCTTTCGCTGTTCATAAGTTCTGATTGATAACCTACTATGTCCTACTCTATGGTTCCAGCACTGGTTCCATGCCACCAAATAGTACAAAATAGCATAGCACTAGACTAATGAAGAAATCAAGTGAGCCAATAGTGTATAACCATTATTCTTATCAGTACCTACTACGTGATATGAAATAACCTTACCTAAACGGTGCAAACACTGATTGATAAGAATCATAGATAAGGAATAATCAGACCTCATTTTCAATTTCTTCAATATGAAATAATTACGAACTATCGATCAAATACCTCGAAAAACGGCAACCTTTCACAAATCGCGGTTTTTCTCCAAACCGGAAAACCCTTGTTTTTTCGTAATTTAGGTACCCTGTTTCTCGGCAGCCAATAGAGCTGGCAAACTTAATTTTTTTTATATTGTCGAGAGGGGTTTATTACAGTCATTGAACAAGTTTTGGACGGAAAACTCCCAACAGAAACATGGCTAGAATTAAAAAATCACTATCATGAAAATATGAAAAAACTGTTATGCTATATTGTCTCTAGGTAAAATAATATTGACACAACAGAGTTGAAACTCGCTCAGCGGTTATATGAAGAGTAGTTGAAGAATTTAAAAAAAAAGTATGAAGATATCATGAATATATCCAGAGAAACAGGTACATGAAAAATTGTTTATAGAACTTTTCTTTTCATTAAACCACTGTGTAGACGCACATAGCTTGCAGGACACCTCTTTCGTGCAAAATCAGAACCGCTTGTATACCAGAATTCCGGGTCTCATTGACATTAACGCTGCGGCGGTTGCGCAAGACTCGGGGGTGGTGAGTTACTTCCTTACACAACCAGAAGTGCCTCTGTATTTGGGCATCCACTTTCCCTGGCGGGCGAATATCCATCGACCATCCCAAACCGCGACTTGACGCCGCCATCGCTCTTCCCAGACGTCCACTTTCGATACTGATCGACAACTCGGGTTTGCAATTTATCGTCTTATTATAATACGAGACAACTTTATCGACCATGAATTTCAGTTGGTGGTAGGTATCGATGCTGTGTGGATCCTGATCGCACCTTATGAGGGCTTTGAGACAAGATAAGTTGTTAACTCCTTCGTTGATGAGCAGAATGTATTATTCACACATTTTTGTTTTTTTTTTCTTTTTGCTCTCACGAGAGTTTTGTTTTTCATTTCCACTTCCAACAGGCGTAGAGGATGTTACTTTGTACAAAGGAGAATAATCTGAGCTCTCTAAGAATTAAATCACTCGCGACGAGGTTGTGGAACCCGTTTCAATAAAATCGAAGTTAAGAAAAACGTAGTCTATTTCCACAAAAGTAATGAATAGGGCTAGGATTTATATGTAGTTAAAAATGCGAAATATGCACTCGTGATAATATGTAGGTAGGTATTTATTTTTGTCAAACATGTAAAAATCGCAAATAATATTACATATTATGTAATAAACATTAGTACCTATTGCTCTGAATTCAAGGGAAATTTTATTATTCAAAATATAAAAATAAACCTTTTGTAATAATTTGCAGCGTTTTAAGTAGGTACCTTACTCATTTCTTTCTTTTTGCTTCATTTTTGAAAAAGGTTGATCGATAATTGGTAATATGTAACTAATATTATGTAATTATTACTTAAATATGTAATTATACCATAATATGTAAATAAAAATGGTCTAAATCGATGTGAGGTGATGCGAAACATTCTTTGGTCTAAATGACGATGAGGAGGCTCCAGAAAAGATATTTATATTACTACGTGCAAATCCTAGCCCTAGTAATAAATTACAAAGTTGAATCGATTTCGACGTTAGGTCATCATCATTAACAAACAGAAGGTCTTCTTGGAACAATGTTCAACAAGTTCTTAGTTGAACTACACAAATCTTGTCATTATTCATACTCTCTTCTAAGGAGGGTTGAAAGAACTGGAAATGTTGTTTTTCATGCCAATGTCACAAGTTAGTGGTAGATCTAAAAGTTGGGTGGGCTGTGGAGCTTCTTCACAAAGAATTACGATGACTCTCTGGCTATGTTGACACAAAAATTATATTGTAGATCAGAGCATAACGGGTACCGAAATCTTTTGACATGAATCATGAACTTTACGATCAAGTTGCAGGTTCCCATAACATATTTGGAAACGTATTTCTAATTAATTTAATGTTTGGATATCCTCTCAACATTCCCTTATGTATTGGATAGCTAACAACATGTATTGTCAGTAGGCACCTACCTACTATCTAGGATGGATTATTTGCCTTAACCGGTGACGTCACACTTGCCGTGACCGCCATGCGCAAGTGAGACTAATAAAGTCACTTGTTAATCTATACTTGATTCGAGTCATTCCTCTCTCTCCCTTCCCTCTTTCAATACTGATTGATTATATCAGTCATTATGAGGAACTATTCTGGAACCAACTACAAACAGAATTAGAGCAAAATAATATTTTACATATTATGCATATTATGCAGATTAATTGGTGTT